>PVKN010003096.1:0-38928 GCA_004027915.1 Capromys pilorides
TATTAACTTCAAAAAAATTTTAGCCTTATCTCGGGGTGTCCCAGTAATAATGTGATGGATTTTCACAGATTTAAAATCAGAGATGATTATTTACAAGTCAATCTACTGAATTCCTTTTTTAAAGTAACTGTTGAAGCTAAGAAAATATTTCAAAGTATGCACATCATTCTCTAGGTAAAATTATTAAGGAATGCCAGGGTAGTTCTTCAGTTTTACAGTGGACTGTTGTATACTGGCTCAATAAAAGAAACTCATAAGAATTTTTTACATATTGTAAAAGTGGATGCAATTAATTTGTGAATAGGCATTATTTAATCCATTGTGTGGCACTAGCAATGTAAGATTTTAAAATAATCGGGAAAGGTCAGCTAACATCCATATGCTTAACCAATAGATCTGTCTTTTGACATCGTTGAAACACAAACACACTCTTTGTGTGTCTCCTTTTAGAGAGAGTTAGCTGAATGTTTTGTTCTCCTTTTGTCTTAAGTATAATTCTTTATTGCTTAGGATGCTACAGTAGAGCACTCCAGTGTGGGGTTCTGTGTATTGAGGATTCATATTTGGATTTCAAATTTCAGTACTGGGTGTTACAGACTTAACAGCATCATGAATGGTGAGACTAGTGCAAAACATTTATTTCTGAAAATTAAAGGCCATTATTACTATCAAATCAATGTGACTGTTTCTTATGCATTTTAATTTTAAACAAAATATCATTAGTGATGAGCTAGCTACCTTCTACTTCCCTTTTTCAAGTTGAATGTTTTCTTAATTTGTATATTATATGTTGTCTAAATTTTATGCACAATCTTTTTATAATAAACCATTCTCCTATGAGAAAAAAAGAATTAACAAATCCTTACCACATACAAATTGTTTTAAAGAACATAACATTGTAAGGTGATAGTCTAAGGACAGTATATTGCAGAGATCTGATTAAGTCAGATTAGCTTAATATGAATGTGCAATTCAACCACAAAGCCTCAATGGTTGGACTAATGAATAACAAAACAGTTTGCTACTTAAAATTGCACACAGTACGTAAATAGAAAATTCACAAAGGCAACTCGAATACCTAGCAGACAGATGTGGGCCAATGATATGCATCCCCCAAGTATGTAGATACACGGGACTTCCCCTCCTGTTCCTGGTCAGCCTGAAGAGCAGGAGCCCCCATGGAGGACACATGCAGCATCTCGAATGGAGTGTGGGCGTTCCTCTGTGACTGGATCCTTCTAGACTAAAGAGGTGCTCAGTAATTGTCTTTCTCTAATGATCTTCTCATAGCTAAAAACAAACAAAAAAGCAACCTTCCAAAGTCTTCGATTGAAATAGGTAGCCTAATCATAAAATATGAACTTTCTCTGTGTTTTCAAAATAAAAGGGATATCAAACTCGCAAGGAGAGGAAAAACCAGGGCTGTATTTTTAGCTTTAATGTTTGCATGAAGTGCTCAGTGCAGTCATGTGCGAAGGCATCCAAGCACATTTTAACCACTTTAAAGTGGCCTATTTTCCAAAAAGAATCCAGGAGAATTTTGCTGGAGAAAACCCATGTTTCTAAGAAGTCAAATCAGATTTTTCCATCATGCAAGGGATCACTTAAGAAATTTGCCTCCACTCCTTCCCAAGTGTGTTGTGTTTCTAAGAGTCAAGATTTGGGGTGGAAGAAGGGAGATCACTAGATCAGCCTCTTCGTTGTTCAGATGACTGGCACCTCCCTGTTAGACCTATACAGCCTGTCCCTAGCTCCTGTGATCCTTCCTAGCTTTGGAGATGTGTCATCATGCAGGACATGGGAGGAGGGGGTGGCAGTAAGCCTGAGCCTTCCCAGAGGCTCACAGGTCTCTCAGTGTTGGGTTGCACGTCCAGATCTTGTGTCTTCAATCCCACACCTCCCTGGAATCCCACAAAAAAATATAATACATTCTAAGTTCTCCTTCTAGGACTGTGCAGCAGCCAGTAAATCCCCAAAGGGTGCTGGGACTGCGGGGACCTCACAGCTGCCTGCTGGCTTGGGGCTGCACACTTATGATCTGTGAGGGCCCCGCGCCCTGGGGCTGGGAAGTGGGAAGCACAAGGAAATTCATTTGTAAATGCTGAAAGAGGTCTTGAGTTTACTTTAAGATATGCATTGAGTGCCTGCTCTGATGTGAATCCAGCGTGAGACAAAACCTGGGAAGCAGCCAAAGCTGTGAAAACTTGTCCTAACCCTGTTTTACAGGCCAGTAACAGAGCTAAGCCTGCACCCTTGCTGTGAACACGGACATGTACCTGGCCATGCACCCAAACATAATAAGTGCTGAAGAAGCTTTGGACCAGGAATCAGTGTTGTGTAGCGCTCAGGGGCAAGGGGCTTCCCAGAGATGGAGAACAGGGCAGATTTCAGAAGGAGCAAGGCAGAGCTCTGGGGTGCATCATACATAAAGCAGCAGCACCACATATCCACCAATGTGCAGGGAAACAGCCCGGGCTGGTGTGACCGGCTGTGCCCAGAGAGGCTCCCCCAGTCTAGAGAGCGGCATCAACCTGCCACGGCTTCATGAAGCCAAACCGCAGTCATTCCTTTTAAGACAATCAGATTAAACTGTTGAAGAGTCAGCCAAGAGAAGCCTGGGAAACTGAAGAAGCCAAGAAACTATGACCCATGTGAGGGAGAGGCTTGGGGGAGATGTGCACAGGTGCCCCAAAAGCTGGAAGTTCTCAAGACAATGGCCAGGAAAAGCCAGATAGCTGTGACTCTGTTCCTGCAGAGCCTCCTGGCAGGCCGAGAGTCAGTCTGCTAAGAAACTAAAGTAGCCACAGATAAAGGTACAAGTTACGAAGACATTCCAGTGTCTCAAGCTCACTATGGAGGCATGGAGGAATAACTTCGCTTAATCTTTCAGTTTTCCTGAAATCCAATCTGAAGTGTATCTCTAGAAAAAAAAAAAAAAATGCACCATCAGTGAAGAAATGAAGCCAGACAACATCACAGAAAGTGGTAAGACAATTTTTAGATAATACATGAGGCAGGTGGTGCATACCTGTTATCCCAGCACTTGCTAGGCTGAGACAGGAATAACCTCTCTGAGTTCAAGGCCAGCCTTGGATATATAGTGAATTCAAGGCCAGTTTGAACTACATAACAAGACTCTTTCAAAAGATAAAACAAAACAAAACCAAAATAAATAAACAAACACAAGGCATGGCTGTACACTTATGTACTGGGACACAGCCTTGACCCAAAAAGAATTCTGATCAGAGGTGCTTCTTGAAGACTCATCAACGTGAAGGTAACTTAAAGGAGAACTCAGCACCTGGCTCGTCCCTCTGAAATGAACTATTGTCCACCTGAAGGCATTCTTCCCATAAGGCTCAGTCCTGTACTTCTTGACAACTACATGGTCCAGCTCTGACCAATCAGAACACTACTCCTCCTAGCTATGCTATTGGCTGAGCATACTCATGTGACCAGGCTGGGCCAGTCAGAGTCCCTCCTAGACTTCTAGCCCTGGAGCCAGTGAGAAGAGTTCTCTGCGTGTGTTGATAAGATTATCTCTGGATAGAAGTAGGTACGAGAGCCTCCTAGCCAGCCTGCCTTGAGAGCAGGATGCAAGGACAAGAAGGCAAGTGACATTAGAGGCAGTGTGAAGGAGTGCTGTGGATCTCCTGGCTTGCACTTGCATGAGCAATAGCCTGTCCCATGCTGTGAAGCTGGGTGGGCAGATTGCAGCTCAGAGAGAGCCTGGTTAAGGCAGCAAAATAGAATGAACTAGTTGTTCATTCAGGCCACTGAGATGGATGATCTACATTTTAGAGATATATATGAACTTTGCATTTATATGTAATTTCCTAAACATCTCACATCTCTCTCTCCCCCTCTCTCTTTCTGTATCTCTCTCTGTCTCTGTTTCTCTCTCTCCGTTTCTCTCTCTCTCACACACACACTCTAGAAGATGTTATGAAGTCAGTTTTCCCAGGTGTTAGAATGTCATTACATGCTCCAAAGTAGCAGTTTAATACACAGTACCTGATCATTTTGGAAATTAATGGGATGTCTAAAACAACACCTGACTCCCTTTCTTGGAGTCACTTTTGAATCAGTGAGGTCAAGTTTCATACCCTGAGAGAATGCTACCCTCCAGGGCCATAGGCTTTTCCAAAGCAAAGGGATTGTCACTCTGCTTCCTGTGCTGGAGCTTCTGGAGGTCACAGCAGGTGATCTCAAATGTTCTAGAACAGCTGGGTGACCTCCCCACCCCAAGGAGCCACAGGGGCATCTTCTGGAGAAAAGTCTTGCCTATTCCTTCCAGAACCTTTAAGTTGAAGTTTTCCTTGTGCTACTGCCACTCCTGATGGCTGCCCACATTGGCAGGACCCAGATGGATTTTTCTGTCTGCTCTTAGGTTTAGTCTGAGCTCAGAGAGGTTCCCTGAGTCCCTGGCTGTGGAAGTCTTGGCCACCCCCACATCTGCAGCCTGCCGGGTCCTCCCAATGCCCAGAGGAGCAGCTGTTTTCCAAGGCTGCTGATCCCCTCCCCATGCTGTCCCTGGTCACCACAGTGCTATCTTGGGAACACAGAGGGACGTGATTCTGAGAACAAACACACACAGGAGTTAGAGGAACCCATAGGAAGGTCACAGGACTCCAAGTGAGTTTCTGAACCTCTGTGGGCCACAATGTCCCCACATCTGGGTGAAAACTCTGGCTGAGGTCGAGTTTTTCAGGAGTGGTGATAATGATACAGGGAAAAAAAATGATCTGAGGTGGATGACCTTCAAATAATACAGGGGAAAAATGAAACTCCCCAACTTAAAGGTATCTGCAACAAGTTCATGTGCTCTAAAACTGCAGAATGAATTTTAGGAACAAATGGATATTATGAGCAGAATAGATTTATTGGGAGAAAGAAAGCTTCTGTCCAAAAGAGAGGGACAGAAGGGGACCCTAAGGGGGTTGTCCCCAGGAAGCAGTCTCTTCCAGGGACTTTTATAGAGGAAAACCATGTGAGGTAGGTCCAAGGTGGTGGACATGGGAGCTTGCTTAGGTGGGCATGAAGTGAGATAAAACTATGGTCAACCAGTGAGATTATAATCACCATTGCTCAAGTAAAATTGATTAAATCGGAATCAAATGGGGAAGACCGTACATAGCAAGCGGGCACAAATACAGAACAGGGTCTCTTCCTGTTAGGGTTCGGTTAGTGACTCATTTGAGCTCTTCCAAGGTGATTGACAATTATTTAGAATGTTAACTACTGATGCCCATCCTAGGAAAGTATGTGGCTACATTTGCTTACTCTTGTTTTGAGATCTGACCCACAGAGGGGAGTGTCTGTCTCTTCCAAAGTTGCAAAGTCACCTTGTCTTCCATTTTGTCTCTTTGAGGGCCAGGCCTACCTGACTACCTATAATATTTCTATCTAATTCAGTTGCCTACAACAATGGAAATGGTGGTGAGTGGCCAAGTAAGGCCCTTCTACAGCCACAGGTCCTTTCCCACTGCTCTGAGGGCTCCTGGCTGCAAAGCAAAGCGAAGCACACAAGCCTCAGAGCCCTGTCCAGTCCCATGATTCCGCCAAGGGGCTGATAGGTAACTGCACACATGTGCATGGCAAAGATGGAAGGAAACCCAGAGGTGGACTGGGCCACAGGGCAGGCTCAGCAGGGAACTCTGGGCCTCTGCTAGGGCAGCAAGGATAGAGCCCATCATGTCCCATCACAAGTGCCTAACGAAAGTGCAGGACAGGAATATAGTTTAATATGTGAAGGAGGACCCTTTCACTTAGAAAGTCCCCAACATTTTCTACTGCACGTCGTGTCTTATAGAAACCAATTGCCGAGTTACTGTCAGGAGCCTCTTCTTAGGTTAGGAAAATGACACCCAAACCTTAGAGTTGGGACCTAAGCCCAGCCCCACCATGCATAGAGCTTGTGGTTCATTCTCTCAGCCTGTGAGCTCCCTGCTTCAGGAAACTCAGAGCCCTGGGGAGCAATTCCACGCTCAAATAAGCAATGCTTCTGCTTTGTAAAGCACTCGAGTCTCCTGTTCAGCTACTGAAAATTTGCATTGGATGAAACTGTGCGTGTGCCTGCCTCCGTTTTATCAGTGGAATTGAAAGCTAGAATTGGGCTTTGGATCAACCAGGGCAGTAGAACACAGATCCAGTTGTGACCCAGTCTTGGTCTCTGGTTCTACACATAGTCTCACCAATCAGACCTAGATCCATGCAGGGCTTCAAGATGAGGACTCAGGAACGTGGCCATGACCCACAGACCCCAGCAGCTGGCTGAGGTCAGCTAGGGCTCACTGAAGCGCACTCTGAAGACTGGCCCCCTCCACCTTGCCACATTTTGCACAGAAGATTGATTGAGTATGAGGACAGAGGTGAGGAGCTGTCCCTGGCCCTGTCCCCTGGCCTATGTGCCCACCATGTCCAAGGTCTCCCTTTCTGCAAGCCTGCCCTCCCTCATCCATTTAGCAGGCCATGGGGAATCAGCAATGGCCAGCACTGGACAGCCCCTGCCACACCCTGGGAATCGTGCAAAGGCCTGAGATGAATAGAGATTGTTTGTGCTCTCAAGAGCCCTATTGTCTAATGAAGCAGAAAGACAAATAAATAAAAGCAGCATTAAACATCACTGCAATCAAAGTACGAACAGTACCCTCGGGAGGCCAGGGAAAGAGGCGGGCATTGGCTTGGTCATCTTGACATTTAAGACTAACAATGTGTGCAATTAAAGATAATTTTCCTATTAAATTGTGATTTCCAAAGACACATTTGAGAAAGGGAGATTTTTTCCTGTGGATTCCTAGTGTGTAAAGGGAAGTGTACACCAACCATGATATAAGAGAAAGGGTAGGCACAAGGCTGTTAGAAGGTTCTTCTAACACTCAGTGAGGAGGGGCATGGAATTTGGAGGGAGACCATGGCAAGCTAAGCCTAGAACATGATGCTAACATGCATCTGCAGGACAGCACTGCTCAGGAACGGAAAAAAAAAAAAAACAACAACACTAGTAAGCCAAGGGTTGAGATAAAATTAAAAATGACTCAAATTAAGTTCTATTTCTCTGGGCATGATGGTATACTCCTGTCATCCCAGCACTCTACAGACTGAGGCAGGAAGATCTATGTAAGTTACAGGCCAGCCTGAACTACAAAGTGAGATCATATCTCAAAACAACTACAAATTTTGTATTATGCATTTTACCACCATGAGAAAAAAAATAGTCAGCACTCAACTAATCCAAATAAGGGAGGAAAAGGACAAAGGACAGATAAATGGTAGACAGATATGAACTGATGGATAAAGGAGACAAATTGTGTGTGGCCGGCTTAGACACAAGCACACCCTCGGCGTCCTCTCACCTGTGCATGGCTGAACTCCCTTACAAGTAGGAGTGTGTCATGTGGACGACAGGAGGATGTGCCAGCATACTCCCTGCAAGAGATCCATTTGAAATATTACAACCCCGCACAGACAGAGAGGACTACATCAAAATGATATTTATCCTGTGGATATAAGAATCCCAAATATGTGTGCCCAATTACTACAGGCCCCAGAAGAGTGGGCAGGTCTACACGGAGCCAGAGACACTTGGCAGTCAGCCCTGGACATCAGTGTGTTGAGCCTGACTGAACCATTGTCAGTGTGTCTGGTCATTAAGGCAGCAGAGTGCCCCATTAGAAAAGAAAACATTAAACACAGCTGGTATTGGAGATTCAATGATCTTTTTTCAATAACCCATAGAATAAATAGACAAAAGCTTAGGAAAACTCTATACCTTTATTCAGGAATAAAGCACCAACCACCACCAGCCCAGTCACCTCCAGTATGCTTCTGGGTACCCCACCCCATGAGTCTCAGTCCTTGATGTAGCCACCCCACCCTTCTGTCCTAGGCACCAGGGCAAGTGTCTCAGGCAACTTGTGAGCTTATACTCCAAGAGAGCTTTGTCTGTGGGTGCTGAGAATGAATCCCACATCACTTGCAGGTGTCACAAAATATTTCCCATCTTTTGGTTATTTTGCAACCATTTAAACACAGGAAAACCTTTCATAGCTTGCTGGCCAGCAAAAATAGGTAGCAGGTCGGGGTGAGTCCATAGGAGACTGCCTGCTGACCCCTGATCTAGCCGCGGGTAGTAGTGTTCTTCATACAATTATTTCAACTTTTCTGTGCCTCTATAAGCTTTTTTCAGAGTAAAAGCCTGGAGACAATACAGAGAGAAGTTAATAATCTGGGAGTGGTGGTGCATGTTGGTGATGCCAGCACTCTCTGGGAGGCTGAGACAGGAGGTTCCCAAGTTCAAACCTAGCCTTGGTTACGTAGAAATTGAGTGGGACACTGTCTCAAAATAAAAATGAAGCTCAATGTGAAGGCTCTGGGTTCCATCGCTAGTGTCTCAAAGAAAAATATAAGTAAAAATCAAGTTGTCAAATAGAAGAGTCTGCTGTCAGTAGTGGAGTTGGAGGCGTGTATGTGGTGGACAATTCTCTGTGTTTGGGCATGTGTGCTGAGTCCTGTCTTCTCCACAGTCTAAGATTCTCCTGCCTTCCACTCAGGAGCCCTACTGGCTGCCTCTGGAGTTCTTGAGGCCTCTGGGTTACTCAGGTGCAAGGGCGTCACCGGGACAAGCACAGGGCTGGGCTTCCAGGTGCTTTCTGTCATCCCACTTTCTTACACTCACTCAGTGAGTGGCACATTGGATGTTGGCTCCCTTGCATTTCTGTTTATCTCTTGTCTTGTAATCAGCAGAGACATAGATGTGTCACTCTCAGATGCAGAGAAGCTTGATGGTTGCTATTATTTGCATCTGAAATGTTTGGAAGGCCCCTGTGTCCCCAGTGTGGTCCCCACTGGGGGGTCGTTTAATCACTGAGGGTGTGACTTGAGGGGGATGATGTCCCCCTCCCTATCCTCTTGCTTCCTGGCCTGGATGTGACCGGTTTGCCGAGCCACAGCTCTCTATGGTCACCACCCCCACCCCCACACATGAACACACACACCATCACCTGCTGCAGCCTGGGAGCGTGGGCCCTGCCTGGCCCTGGACCAGAATCTCTGAAACCGTGAGCCAGATAAAACTTTGCTCTTTGTAAGTAGCCCTGTGCTCCATGGTGGCTGCTGCAGGACCTGCCCTAGAGCCGCTGGATCTGAGACTCCCAGCCTATCCTGGGTCTTGAGGGCTTGGATCTCAGGGGTAGTCTGACTGTGATAGTGAGAGTGATTCTGTTTCTCTTTTGATTCCTTTTCTTCCTCATCGGTCTCTGGAGCTTCATTTTTTAAATCAAAAGTTTTTCATTGCATTTCAGATCAGCTCTGGTCATTTATATCTTGACTGCATATTTTTCTATTTAAAAAGGAAAAAAAAAAAAAAAAAGGGAGCTTGCAGGTTAGGTCAGTTGTTTGAAGCACCTGTTTTGGCAAACTCAGGCAGGCGTAGGGGACTGAGGTTCGGTCTCCAGCTCCACAAGCCCCACCAGACTCACCCTTAAGGCAGCCTGAGCTAGAAAAAAACAAAAGAAAAAAGAAAGAAAGAAAGAGTCCAAAAAGGAAAAAAAGCCATTTTGATTATTGAAGAACTATCCGAAACTGTTCTGTTTTATCATTCCTTGATGTATTAGCAAGCAAGAGAGCCCATAAGTTTAAAACTATTTTAGGTAGAAAAGTAAATCAAATTTGTTATGATGAGCCAAAAAAACTGAGTAAATGTAATTTCTCAGCACAAATAAGTAAACATGGATTAAAGCACCTGCAAACAGGTACAGAGGCTGGGGGTTCAATTCCCAGGCCTGTTGCACTGCCCCTGGGCTGTGCTGAGACAGCAATTAAGACTGGGCATGGTGGTGTGTATCTGTAATCCCAGCTCTTAGGAGGCTATAAACAGATAGATCACTATGAGTCCATCTAGTAGTGAGAGTGAGACCCTGAATACCCTATAGACCCTTCCCTTAAAAAAAGTAGGTAGAACAAACAACCTAGCTGGCCACCTTGGCCACCTGGCCACCTAAACTAAACCACTTTGGATTTCTTGCAGACAGGTGACATGGGATACAGCAGCTTGATGGCACCTCAGAGTAGAGTGAATTTTAAAAATGGACCCCAATAACGAAAGCCCCTTTCATTCTCTGCAGTTGACCTGTGCATGGTTTCTGTTGCTTATTGTGACCATGCAGAGGTTACTACACAGCACTCCTGGCCCTTCTGCTGGCGTCTGAGAGTCTAAGGCCTGAAACCTGCTCTCCACCTCCACTGCCCTAGGGAACTCCAAAGCTCCTCACCCTGTGCTCAGTTTCCATTCTTCATGGCTGCTGCTCTACTCTGGAGCTGGAAGCCCAGCCAACCTTCCTTAGACACTGCACCTGCCCTATTATCCCAGTCCCCACCCCTGACCCAGCCACACCTCACTACACACTACAGCTGCGACCCTAAGCAGAAAACCAGTGCTCCCAGGGCCCTCAGCTTCCCATAGCCTGGGAAGGAGGCCTTGTCTGCTCCATCCTCAGTGTGAAGGGTGCCACACCCCAAGATGACTTTCTCCTGACCCCAGAGACAAACACAGGCAAACATACAAACAGCAGGCACTGCTGGCCATGGGCCATGGCACAGTGGGACCCAGGCCTTGGCTGGCCACATCTGTCAGGGACAGTGTGCAGCACTGGGCAGCAAACAGGGAGTTGGAGCAATCAGCAATAGGTAGGCATTGTCTGTCACTTCGTGTCTGTGTCTGTCCATGTGTATCTGTGTGTCTGTCTACAGGTCTGGGTGTCTCTGTTGGTTGTGAATGTATAAAATGCTGAGGTGACACAGACTCCCCAGTCCCCTTGCCAGCAAGTCACAGCCACCTCTACTCCGATTACACCCCCAAGCTCTCCTGGACACAGTTTCTATCCGTTGGAAAAGTCTCTGAGGGGCTGCTGCTGCCCCAGGAACCTCCTGGTTTGAGTTTACGGTGCTGAGTTTCTCCCAATGATGAGAGAATGAGGGTCCTCTCAGCCACCTGTAAGGAAGGGGAGGTGGCGAATTCAGTGGCCACCAGAGGGCAAGCTAAACCACCCAGTGCACTGACAGGTGGTCCTCTGTCCTGCTTTGTCCTCCCTACCTGCCCCAGGGCCACCAAGTTCTATGGCTTTAGCTCACATGGTACCCACAGCACCCTGAGTCCAGTAGAGCACACCAGAGTCTGTGCCCACTGCCTCCCTGCCTGGCACCCTTGTGACCTCTCCAGAGGCTGGGATGCCACCTCCTGTTCCCTGCTTTGAACCTCCACCTCGAAAGGGAAGCTAGAGAGCAGGTGCTGCACCCTGGGGACAGGCAGGAAGCAGAGGGGATCCCATTCCATGCCAGCAGGCTCCGGAGGGGCAAGCAGGGAGCCCAGAGGGTGCACTCGGCAGGAACTGCAGCCACAGCCTGTGGAGGAGCAAATGTGCCCAGTGTTACCAAGACAAACATTCCTCAGGCACAAAAGGAGCCCCGGAGCTGCCAGGGAGAGTCAGGCAGAGGGGGATGAGCATTTGAATTTTGAGATTTGATTACAGTAAGAGACACACTGCCATGAGTCCCCTTCAGAATCCTCCTCCTCATTTTCAGGCGTCATCATCCCATATCCCTGCCGCTTGCTGCAGCACCTCCGGAGTCCTCCTTCCTGACTGTCTTTACAAAGTGTGATCAGAAATACAGTGACTTGTTGCCAGTGCCATCCAACAGAAAAGTAGGCTTGTTAAAATGTGATGTTAGGGCCAGCCAGATAGCTTAGCAGATGAAAGCATCTGCTTAGCCGAAGTGCAGGGACAGGGATTTAATCCCTCGTGTGCTAAGCCAGCTTGCCCCCAGGGCGCCCTGAGACAGCAATTGAGACTGGGTATGGTTGCGTGCCTGTAATCCCAGTACTTAGGAGACTTAAAAACAGGAGGATCACTAGGAGTTCGATCTACATAATGAGACCCTGTAGACCCTGTACTAAAAGAAAAAGAAAAAAGCAAAGTGGCACGGTGTCTTTATCCATTGTATCTGGCACCATGTGGCTTCTGGCTTTTCCTAAGTTTAAAATAACCATGAAAAAGAGATGTTTTGAATCCATTCAGAATGTCAAGGCAGCCAGGACAGAGCAGCTAAAGACACTCAGGAAAGAAGACTCCAGAGCTGCTGCCAGAAGTGGCAAGGGCAGTGGGATGAGTGTGCTCAGAGTGAGGGAGACTGATGGCAATGGGTCTTTTACTATAAGAAAGGACATTTAGTGGGGTTTTCCATGGCTCCTGATATATAAGTACATGCATATCCTTTGTTCAATATGGTTTATTGGTTGTACATCTTTCTGTTTAGAACTTGCTGTGTTGCAGGTGCTCTAGAGCCAATGCAACTCAGTGCAGCCACCAGGGCAGGAGGCCACAGAGGCCACTTAAGCCACAACTGTCTCTAGCCCAGACTCTAGCTATATGTCAGTTGCCTGTCAAGGTAGGGGCAGCAGATGGGACAGAAATTGTTAATCAGCTGACCTCAAAATAGATCATTTCAGATTATCCTGACAGCCCAAAGTGATCACCAGGGTCCTTTGATGTAGGCCAGTGGAGGGGAAAAAAGGGAGAGGATAGAGCCAGGAGGGTGGCCTGGGCAGTTAGGGAGGCCTGGTGACAACACCTCGAGGCCTCTGGGCCACAGCCCCTGACACCTTCTCTTTGGCCCCAGAAGACCACATTGCATAGCTGATCTCAGAAGCCTAAGCAACAAGGGCTTTGCCTTAAATCCTCTGGGCTGTGGCCACTGCTTCTGCAGCCCGGACATTTATTTAAGGCCCCCAAGATTTGGCATCTTGAGCTCCTGCTCTGTAATGACACCAGGGCCTGGGCAATGGGAGCCCTTGGGACCAATGACAACAGTATTTCCCCTCAGACCCTCACAGCAGGTAGGGCAGGCAGGCAGGGTCCTCACAAAGCCAGTTCCCACCTGGACAAAGGCCTCTTCCTGAAGCCACAGAAGCTGGACCCAAGCATCTGCAGGACTCAAAGCACTGCACACTGTCCCTGATAGATGTGGCCAGCCAAGGCCTGGGTCGTGCTGTGCCATGGCCCCTGGCCAGCAGTGTCTGCTGTTGTGTGTTCGCCTTTGTCCCTGGGGACAGGAAAAAGCCATCTTGTGGTGTGGTACCCTTCACACTGAGGATGGAGCAGAAAAGGGCTCCTTCATAGGCCATGGAAACCTGAAGGCTCTGGGAGCACCCCAAGTTGAGCTGCCAGGGACACTCAGGGCACAGGTGGCAGAAGGAGTCTCCAGGTGCCAGCTGGTCAACAGGAAAGAGAGGAAGAGGTCAGGTGCAGCTGCTACAGCGGCCCAGAGGCCAGGCCAGGGGCATGGGCATCTGTCCCTGCCAACAGCTCCCAAGAGAGTTAAAGACTAGGATCAAAGGCCCAGACTGATCTTTCATAACCACCAGAACCCCCTGCATCTGGAGGGCTTCCTCTTCCTCCCTCTGGTCCCTGCTGAGATGGTGCAGACTGCAGGTGGAATTGGCCATGGGAGGCCGGGGCTCTCACTCTTCCTGCACCTCTGGGACTACCTCTCCTCAACTAGAACCGGCCTCTCTGGCCTGCTTCCTATCCAGTGTGAGGGACAACCAGGAAGATCTAGGGAAATAGGACCAGGAGCCTGGATGTCCCTGGTGAGGAGCTGGGGAGAGAAGCCTTCACCACTCACCCTCAAAATGGACCGAAAGCTTGGGGACCCAATGACTGGGATCAGAATTCAATAGAGCAGACCTGATCAAGCAGAGCAGCTGCAGGCAGGGCCCTCTGTGGTGGTCAGCACTGGATACACTCTGGGCCTGGAGCACCTGTGTCCTCTCAACTGCCTTGACCCCTATTCCTCAGTCCTCAAGGCTCCTGAGCTGGCTTCCACCTTTCTCCTTAGCCCAGGCTGAGTCCTGCCCTTCTTCCCATTGCAAGGAAGCATACCAAACTAGGAGCATAGTCAAGTGGGTCAAGGCAAGGGTCATTTTTAAAGGCCACATGTAGAAGACTGCACCAGATCTTCTGAAGCAATTATCCTTGGTTCCCCAGGCCTGCCGTGCCAGCCCTACCCCTGAGGTGCACTGAGACGGCAACTGAGACTGGTCTTGCCTGTAATCCCAGCTCTTAGGAAGCTGCAAACAGGTGGATCACTACAGGTACGATCTAGTAATGAGACCCTAAACACCTTGTTGACCCTTCTCTAAAATACAAAAAAAAAAAAAAAATCATCAAATCAATCATCCTGGGCCACAAGATCAATTCAAGAGTGGCATGAAGCCAAGGCTGGGCAGGCAGCTGGGAGGTAGATGACCTTATAAGGATTGCTCTAGCCTCTGCAGGCTCCTGGCTCCTGGCTCCATCAATCTTCTGTGGCAGTTATCCTCAGGTGATCATGCACAAGGACCTCTGATGATCTTCTGGCTTTATTTAACTCCCTGCCCCCCTTTATGTGTTTGGTGAAGTCTCACTATGCAGCTTGAAATCATAGTGATCCTCTTGTTTTCAGCCTCCCCAGTGCTGGGATTACAGGTGTGCAGCACCATACCCAGTCTCAGTGGTTGGCTCAGGGTACCCTGAGGGTGGGGCTGGCACAGCATGTGGGACTGGGGATCAAGCCCTGGTCCCTGTGCTGGCCAAAGCAGCCATTTAGTCCACTGAGCTATCTTGCCAACACTTCATTTACTTTATTTTTTAAATTTATTTATTTTTTTAATAAGAAATAGCAATATGATAGTTTCAAAACATGTTAGTAGTGCATTCATAATAATTGATACATTGAATATTGTTGTCCTCATAGTAGTTATACAGAGCACAGGGTTTTGATATGATAAATTTTTTAATCCATATTAGTAGAGAAGGAAAAAAAATATTTCTTCTCTTTGTACAAAGAGGGAGTAGCTGTATACACAGTCCAATGTTCCACAATCGCAGTGGGTTACCGGTGAAACTGGCAATGTTGGAGGCTGTTGGTATAAGCCTCTTACAGCTCATCGTACTGATCTAGCTCTGTGTTCTATGCCTTGTAATTAAGCTTTCCTACTGGGTGGTCAAGGGCAAGTTAAGGCCAGATCTGTATAACAGAACATTCATCTTTTGTATCTTCCAGGGTCAAATCCCCCCAGGATTAACTTTGGAACCATGTACAGTGCTTTGTAGAACTGTTATTTACTTTAAATGATAAAAATCCACCATGATGATTCTGAGTGCAGTGCCTTGGTTTGTGTATGGCGCCCTCTAGTGGTGGCTCCCAAGGCATCTGAGGAAGAGACCGTCCTGTCTGCTGCAGTCAGTAGGACCCATGCATACCTGTCACCTAAACTCTTTAGAATCCACCTGGACTTCATGATCTGCTCTGCACAGAAGATTCCAGTCTCTCTCAGCTTCACAGGACAGGGTGCTTTATAAGAACTGGATACACAAAGGCTGGTCCTAGAATCTGCAGGATGCCCCTCCCCCCACATCCAAGAGCTGCACTTAGGAAGGTTTGGGGTCAGGGATGGTATGCCAGAATGCTACAAAGAGTGCTCCTGCATTTGCCCTCGTTTGTTTCTGTGAAGATGAGCAAGGCCAGGAAACCATGATTGGTGGCCCAAGTCCAGTCCAGAGTCCTTCACTCCCCACCCCCATGATACAGGGCACTCTGTACATGGCTTCCATGGGTACAGGAAGGTTGCTTTCTAGCCAGGCATGGTGGTACATGCCTGTAATCCAGCAGCCTGGGAGGCTGAGACAGGAAGGTAGCAAGTTCGAGCCCTGTTTCCCAGCTCTCACAAGCACTGAGGGGCTCTCGGGAAGGCCAGGTCACCCACCCCTGGAAGCACCAGCAGTGGTGCTGGTCTCCCCACATCTGCCTGCCTCTTCCTACACCCAGTTACTGGGTCATGGGACTTCTGGTCTCCACTTGAGGATTAAAAGTAGCAGAAGGAAACTATGAGAGCTTGGATCTTCCAAGAATTCTAAAATAATTTCCATAAAACATTGCTCCCCTAGGGTAGCCCTCATCCCACATGCTTTGGATGGGAAGAGCTCTTGGATTTTTGGTTTTCTCAGATTGGAATATGTTCATCTATGTAGTGAGATAAGTGGGGATAGGACCAGGTCTACATACAAGTCTCACATATTTTAGCAATGTAGTTCTGCATTGAGCCTGAAATCATTTATACAGTACCTGCTATGAGCTGTCAAAGGATGTCAGATCTGGGATTTTCCACATGAAGTATCATGTTGGCACTCAAAAATTTTGGATCTTGAGCCAGGTGTGGTGGGCGTAGTTATCGTCCCACCACTCTGGGAGGCTGAGAGAAGAGGATTCTAAGCTCAAGACTAACCTGGGTACTTTAGCTACTTCATGAGATCCAAGTGAAAGTAAAATGACTGGGAATATAGCTCAGAGCTTAATTTCCAGTACAAAGAAAGGAGAGGTTATAGGAAATGTTGAACCTGGGCGCATCAGAGTTTTGGGTAGGGGCTGCACCGGGCACAAACCCACTGGCCCGTGCCTGGCTCCTCTTCCCACGTGCGGTGGCTTCCAGCCTCTCCTGATGCCTCCCTGGGGTCCCTCAGACTCAGCCTATCCGATGTGTGGGGGTGTGGCCCTCTCACACCTGCCTCTGTTGAAACAAGCAGAATGCGTGGGTCCCCAACCACGATGGCTGTGGACTCAGGTTCTGGCCTCAGGTTGCGGCCGTGGGGTTCTGTGTGTTGTCAGTGACTGGAGTGGTTTCCTGTTGGAAATCTGCATATTAATTATGTTTTATTTTTCTCTGTTGCTACTGTAGGTTTGTGGCTGTTTCCTGAGTGGGCGTGGCAGGTGGAGACCCTGCCCTGCCTGCTCCTCCCGAAGAGTCCTGGTCTGGGCAGGATCTGGGCACCGCACCTTGCTGGGTAGGTCCTGCGCTCTCTGCTCAGGCACAGCGTGGCTGGGGCTGCAGTGCCCCTTGTGTGTGTCCCGCAGAAGAGAGCTGGGAAATACCAGACACCCCGTCTTCTAGAAATGGGAGGAGGAGAAGGGGCACCTTCCCTTGGAGATGCTCATGGAGTCAGATCCGTGCTTCAGCTGTTGTGCTCATGTCAACAGCTCCTCTCCCAAAAAGAATGCCTTGTGATGAATGTAATCATTATTTACTGCAAATGTACTATAAGTTCTATGCATGTATATATAAAATATGTATATAAGAAATAATAATAATAAAAAAAAAAGAAATAGAAAAAAAAACAGCTCATCTCCCAAGATGCAGTCCCCCCGCCGCCGTCAAGAGACGGCTCCCCTTCCTGAGCTGGGACAAGACCTCCTAGGAGCCCCTCCCCACAGCAGCGTAGCCCCAGGACTGTGGCATCATACCAGATCTATCACCCCCACCCCCCACCCCCATTCCTGCTGTGGGCAAGGCGCTGAAGTCCCAGAAAAAGAGCGAAGGAGGCAGGAGGCCAGGCCTGTGGCTGCGGTGCGCTCACAGAGGCTGTGTGGTGCATCAGGGGCTTGGCTTTGTACGCCATCCTGTGGTTGTATGGAGAGATGCAGCCTGGAACCGAGGGTTTGGGGAAAGCCGCAGCTGCATTGGATCTTCAAATCCAACAAAGCCTCCTCTGTCAGCTCCTCGGTCAGACCTTCCTCCATCATAGCCTCCATAAGATCGTACATCAGAGGCCCTATCAGGCCTTCCATGATAATGTGGAGGACCACCTGAGCGACTCCTTGAAAAAAGAGCAGTTGTCTCCATTTTGTCTGTGCCTGACCCTGTTTCTATGTGTTGATATGTACAGAGCTGGCTAGGAATTGCCTTTATCCCTGCAACTGGATTTAAGAATGCGTATTGGTCTAGCCGAGGCACTGGTGGTAGGCTTTGGAGATGGCACGCGTGTTTCCCCAGTAGCTCCCACTTGCTGCTCTTTAATGTTGAGACAGGATGAAGAGCCAATGTTCATGCCGTCACCTGGGATCGAGCCTTGAGACAGAGGCTATGACTTTCTGGGGCTTGAAGATTACACATCAGAGCCGAAGCACCATGGACTATAAAACATTAAATATTATCCCAGTTGTGTCATGCAGATTACTCCCTGCATATCCTCTCTGCATATTGCAGAGGTAAATGCAGGCCTCCTGCCTAGCCCAGCTCACAGTACTCATTTACTTACTGCCATTCTCAGTCATTCATCCTCAAGCCACTCTTCCTTCAGGAGTGAGTAAAACCTGGGTTTGGCCTTGAGTGGAGGCCTTTGTTCCAGATAGCCATCACCCTGGCTGGACTTGGGACCCCTAGGCTCTCCATAACTATAAATATGCTTTAGTGTCTTTATTCTTGCCATTGGAAGTGGTAGACTAAAACTAACTTGATGGGATTCCAATAACTTATCCATGGAATAACAAATATGAACTTCCTGGACTGAGACAAGGACCAAGGACCCACTGCACTATAGTGAGCCAGTGAGCTACTCCTTGTGGTCGAGATTCAAGCAGCTCAGGGCCACAGCATGCATTTGAGTATACAGACTTCTCAGGGCCTGGGCAAGCAGACAAAGGCATGCAGCTGCTCAGGAAGTTTCATCAAGAAGGAGCCAAGGGTAGAGGTGGGAAGAAGAGAGGACACCAAGCATCCAGTGTTCCATAAAACATGAATGGGGACAGCCCATTTATTGAGCTGAAGTTTGAAAGATTTGGTTTAAAACCCAAGCCATCCACTTTCTCTGAAACCCAAGGGCCACTGTGGGACTCATCCCTGGGCTTACTCTACACCTCACAGCACTGAGTCACCCTCACTCAGGGGCAGGTACTGAATGATGTCAGACAGGGTGTGGCTCGGGAAGGGCTAGAGCATCTTCCCATTGCCCTTTTGTGCCTGGCATGGCACTGGCCCATGGCAGATGCCCTAGGTGCTTGTGGTGTGAACTGAACAATGTGGAGACGCCAGCACAGCTGGTCACTTTTCAAGAACACCTTTAATTTATTCATTTGCTCCAAATCAGTTATCCACACATATCATATTTTGTCATTCATACTCAGGATATCCAATAAATCAAAATGCCCTTTTCCCAAATAGTCTGTCTGAGTGACAGTTAACTACATCCAACAGAATGAATCTTATGAACTAAAAACTAACATCCTGTTAGGATTCTAAATTCATCAAGGGACAATGCTATACTTTTAGGTATTAGCTCTCTAATCAATTTCAATTAGCTTCCAATAAAGTAAAAAGTAGTATCTCTTAGTATGGTGCAATGGAAAAAAATTCTAGACTCAAACAGTTCTATTCTAGATCCATTTCCTTGTTCAGTCATTCATGACCTTAAGTATGAGTTCACCTTTCCCAGAGATATGAAAAACTGGCTGTGAACATGCTTGAAGATAAGAGGGTCAGATCTATATATCACAGAACTTTTACTTATTAGAAAGATTGTTATATAGGTCTTTTGTGCTGCGGTGTTTTGTGCTGCTGCTGTTTAAATAAAAACAAGCTAGTAACAGAGTAAACAATGACTTGGTCACATTGACATTTCTGCAATGATCCGTTCCTATAGACCACTGTACCTTTGGACATGTTAGTTAACATGGTCAATGATTCTTTCTGTTAGTATACAACTCCTGGAAATAACATTAGCAATGATGGCTTTATAAGGTAGACTTATTTGTAAAAGAACTTCAGAGCCATTGTCAAATAGCCTTATGCAACGTGAGATGCTGCATAACTGATGAGTGTGTTGGGAGCTAGCTGTCAGTAAGCATGGCGCTCATGGACCAGCCTGGAGGGTGATGACAGGTGTGCGGGTGGCTTGGGTGAGAGGAGCTGTGTTTGTGCTGGCCCTAAGGATTCAGGATGCTCCAGCACTCTGCCTCCACCTCCAACAGCCCTGCCCCCTGCCTGGTGGATGCTGTTGGTCTGGAACCTACTGGACAGTGGCCTCCTGAGGACAGATGGAAATCACTGCCATTCTTCTCGGGTTCTTCTGAGTGCTGGAACAAAGTGCTGCATAACTTGACTACTGTTAATGCTTCATGAGTTGAAATCTGAGCTTGACTCGTAGTTACCTGTGTGGAAAAGGTATCCTGGGTCAGTTTGCTCATTGGAGAGAAGGAATTGGGTTCATATCTAGATGTACAGCATCCCTGAAGCCTCATGTGTTCAGAGATGGGCTGTGGGAGGTGACTAGACCAGCAAGTGTGAAACTCATTAGTGATTGGTGCTGGATGCATGTTGGGAGGTGGAGCCTGGAAGGGTGCATCTCCCTCCTGCTCTTTAGTTTCCTCTCTGTTTCCTGTCTACTGTGCCCTGAGCAGCTCTCCTCCACCAGGCCCTCTGTCATGCTGCCCTGCTGTGGAGCCAGCTGACCATGGGCTGAACCCTCCACAGACTGTGAGCCAAATAAACTCCTGCTGTAAGTTGTGGGCGTGAGCTATTTTTTTTCCAGCAACAAGGGAAGTAACTGGGACAGGCACGGAATGGGCTTTCCATGCCCATGGGACTCGAGGGAAATTAGTCTTTAAAAAGTACATCTGTGCTGAACAGGTACAGGTTTTTTGTTTACCATCCTGTGTGACACAGTTTATTTCCACTGTATTTCATATCACGATTATCTAGGCAAAGCACAAGACAGAGGTGTGTGGGTTATGTGTGGCATGGGCTATGTGTGAATACTGCCCCCTGGAGTAGGCAGCATCAGGACCTCTGCCCTCAAGAGCCTACATGACAGATGCAAGAGCACTTGACTGTTTAGTGTCAGGCCAAGCAAGCAGTCACCCCAGGGACAGCAGTTATCTGGGGCAGGAGATTTCAGGATCCAATCAGGAACTAAAGGATCATTCTAGCTCTAGGCTGATCTTGGTGTCGCTTGGGGGGAGCATGCTTGCCCTTCACCAAGCTACCCTGCCACCACCACCCCCCACGCCCTCCTGCACTCCCCCACCCCCGGTGATGAGGACCCCAGCAGCAGACCTTCCGTTCACCCACCTTGGTGTCTGGGACTTCTATCTAGAGAATGCCTGGTAGCCAAAGCTATCTGGTTGCATTCTGAAGTTGTATTTCCCGGTGTTTTTCTGGTAGCGCAGGATGAGAAGAGTCACAGCCCCTGCCACCACTGCCAAGGTGGTGACTGCGATGAGGGCTATGAAGCTGGTGGCCAGGTGTGGCTTTACACTCAGAGGCATATCTTCAGAACCACCTATGGGGTGACAGAGGCAGTGAGCTTCACAGCGTGGTGTCCTAACTGCACCCCAGGGCTCCCCACTCTGGGTAAGACATCCATATGCAAGTACAGGGCCTGGCTCCTGCAGGTGAGGATGCATACTCTTTCTTATCAGTCCCAGCCTGGTCTGGCCTTCCTGGCTATTTAAGAAAATTAGAAGAAGAAAGGTTGTCCTGGAACAAATCCAGCCATGACTTGAGGCTCCCATAGCTCCAGAGATTCTGCACTTGGGGTGTGAGTGAGCACCTATGCCTGTTTTATTCATTTCCCAAATGACTTGGGTGAGAAACAGCCACTGGGAGACACTGGCCATGCTGTACTCCCATGTCCTTGCCAAGCCCTGAGGGCAGCCAGACACCGCTCGCACCCACCTGAGCAGCCCAGGCTGAGAGTCTCAGCAAGGCTCAGCAAGAAAGCACCAATTAAAGGAAACTAGCCAGCAACTCTGGCAAACCAAAATAGTGGTGAGTTAAAGCAAAGAGACATTTGTTTCTGACATAGAAATTGGGGTAGAGCCCAGCTCTGGACCATGGTGTTATTGGACACAGCCCTAGGTGGTCACCCATGCCCTGGGGTACTCAGGGTCCCTGATGGTTGTAGAACACCTGCTCCGACACTGGGCTGAAGAACAGGGAGCATGGGAGAAATGAGGGATAGGGGAGAGCTCCAGGTGGCTAGAAGGGGGTGCCCTCAAGTGGCCACACTGCCCCTATGTTCCCACTGGCCTGAGCTGATACCCTGGGCCACACTAGGTTGCCATGTAGGTTGGGAATCTGTTGTTACCTCTGGCAACTGAAGCCCAGGGATTTAGAAGGAGAGGAAACAGAAACAAGGGAACATCTAGCAATCTCTTAGCATTCAAAGCAGACAAATTTCCCGATCAATTTTTTCCCCAAAACTATCAGAGATCACACTAAAAAGAACGTGGGATGTAATTGGCTGATGGAAGTTTCACACCGAGAAAAAAACCCCAGAGATTCCTTCTTCTGTATCTTGTAAGTAAAATAGCTTTTCAGCATGCATGCACCCTGGGGGCACTCATACGCTTGCACACACACAGAATGCGGCCCCTTGTGCACAGCCTGGTTTGCCCCTCTGCATGTTCATGTGTGTCATTCCTTGGGAACAGAAGCATCCCTGACTTCATGGGGCTCTGCTGTAAACTTCAAAGTGCTCAACCTGGCCTGGCTCTCAGACCTGGCTTGCCCTCAGCAGCACAGGAACCATATCAGACCCACTTTCTAGGATGACTAGGATAAGTCATACCCCATACTCAAGGACTCAGCACTCTACTAGTGGATCCTGGCTGTTACACGACGTTTCTGTTTTTTCTACTACCATAAGTCTTTTAGGGAAACGTCATAGTCCACGTTTCAAAGCAATTGCTTGGTTTGTGCATGCGAATGTTCTCTCTTTGCTCTCTGAACTCCAGCTGTGAACTCACCTGCTGTGCGAAGGAGAGGCCCCCAGGAGATCTTCAGCACCCTGGAGCCTTCGGAGCTTCTCAGAAGCCGGAAATCATTACAGTTCTGTGAGTTGGTTTGAAGGGAGAGAAATGAAGCTGGTTGCCCAGCTTCTAGGGGGATGAGCTCACTGTTGGGGTGGTGTCTGCCTGGGTCAGGCTGTTCTGTGCTCAGGTGTCACCATGTTGGGGAGGAGCATGGGGCACCCAGGCAGCACAGCAAAGGGAGCAGCATGCTGAGTGTGAGATGGTTGATGGCCCTTTGCTCCTTGCCTGGTGACCATGCCTCAGCCATGAATTCTCCAAAGACCATCACAGCCACATACAACTCCTCTTGCCTCTGCCTTACAAAAAGGGCCCCCGCCTCTGTGGCACTGCCCACTGTGTCCCTGCGATGGGCTGCCATGGGTCCTTCAGAGAGATGTTCCATCCTAACCCTATAGCTGTAGTTGTGCCTGTATTTGGGAAGGGGACCAAGTTAGGGCGAGCCCACTTGGGTATGCTCTAGTCCTGTGTGGCTGAGGTCCTTGTAGAAAAGGAAATATGGATCCAAAGAGAGTAGTGTGTGCAGAGAGCGAAGGCGATGCGAAGGCACAAAGGAAACATCTCCAAGCCAACATGGAGCTGGGAGAGGTTGAGGCCCAGTCTTGGAAGGAAACGGCCCACCAGCAGGTTGACCTTGGATTCTCCAACCTATGAGTCAGTCTCTGGAGCTGCTACCCAGTCTGTATCATAGTAGCCCTATATCTAATACAGCATCTGACTTACGCCATGGTCAGATTGCCAGCTAACTGGCCCCTGCCTTGGTGACCAGGCACACAGTCAACTTGCACACTTGCCTAGGCACACAGTGCAGTTTTTAAACCTTCAAACACAGAGATCTGGGGAGATGAGACTGCAGAATTGCAAACTTTCCCATCATCACTGTGCATGTGTGGAACAGAGGGGTGAGGGGGAAGCTATCATCCAGGACATTTGCTGATGGTCCCTCAGTGCGGCTAGAATGACAGGAAGCTGAAATACTCAGGCACCCAGTCAGTGACTGGGGAAAGCAGCTCCAAGGCAGGTAACTGGGTGATGCTCATAGCCTCACAAATGTGAGGCCCAGGCCCTGGAAAGTTGGAAATGCCCACCATCTCTCTAGACTTCACCCGGCTGCCCTCTGCCCAGCACCACTTCTGTGCCAAGTCTGTCTCACACTGGTTCTTAGGGACAGCAACTCCCTCTCACCCAGAGAGCCCTGACACTCACAATTTTGCATGTGGTGCCTGGGGACTCCATGCAGACCCGCAGCTTACAGTGCAGGTAAACAATGGAGTTGTTGATGAAAGAGAAGATTCTCAGCTTAAACTGGGCCTTGCTGGAGTCACCGTTCTGGATCACGCTGGTGTAGGTGTTGGGGACTGGGCAGCTGCGAAAGGAAACATGGCCATCAAGGCCCCAGGTTCAAGGCCCTGTCATGGTGCCCAGTGAACTGCCAGCCCAGCCCCCACCAAGCCCACCTGTTGTTGATGAACCCGAAGGTGACAGGGTCCCAGGCATCACTGGAGGGCGTTGCCCAGCATTCCGTCAGCACCACCTTGAGGCTGCTCTTCTGCCCATCCAGCCCCACTTGGATCTTGATGTCATCATTGGCAGACACGCTGTAATTCTGAGGTATGGGAGAATCTCCAATAAACAGCTGCATTTCTGTGATGAATTTGCCAGCACCGTGCAGGTCTTCCGTGACGGTGTAAACCCTGTGGAGGAGTGGTGGTCAGGGGGTTCATTTCTGCAGCCCCTGGGTTCCAGTCAGTCCTCCCTCTGAAAGCAACTCCCAGGAAGTGTGGAAATCAGCAAGAACCCCTTAGATGAGGGCACTGGCACTGCTTGCAAAGCAGATTTGGGTACTGCACTGTGCCTCGGGGAGCTGAGTGGAGCGGGCGCCAGCCACATCCTTAATGAGTCTGGGGCAAAACTTAGAGAATATGGGGTTTACTCATTAAGTCTTGATCATGGCCATTTGTATGGACTCCAAGGAAGGTCTGCCTGAACTCTGGAGGCCCACCCCACACAAAGGCACAAGGCTGCAGAGGGGAGGAGCATCTTCCTACTCACCCCCACTTTGGGGTGTAGCCCAGGGATGTCAGGAGGTCGTTCCTGAAGACGCAGCGAATGGGGCTCTGGATTGTAGGGTGGTGGATGACACCGTCTGGGAACCAGTCATTCCTCAGGACCGTCTTCACCACGGTGCTGGTCTTGTTCTGGGCACAGGTAGGGCAGTAAGTGAGCTATGGGCAAAGGCTCCAGCTTGGGGGCCACTGTGCAAGCTCAGCCTCCAATGTATAATGGCAACCCTGACACCACTGCCTTGTGCACGGCCAGCGACAGAGTGCATCACGGCTTTTGCGGGGAGCCACCTGCTGTGGGTGGGAAGGAGGCAGAGCATGCCAAGCACATGGCCTCCCTCCGTCCTGCAAATGACTCTCAGGCTATCAACTTTGAACTGATGGCTCTTGAAGACCCCAGGCTTGGACCACACAGTGTCACATTTCCTTTCCTCTCTGCTGCCCCAAACTCTTCTGGGCTCCATGTGGGAGCAAGTGTCTGCTGGCTCAGGCAATGGGGAGCACAGGCCTCTGTGTGCAGCCTTCCACACTGTCCTTGTGGGGCCATGGGCTCTTGGGGAGCAGCCCAGTGTGCATGGGCAGCACCTTAACATAGCAAGGGGATACCTGCCTTTTAGCTTTTTTTAAAAAAAAAAAATTCAGTACTGTGGATTGAACCCAGTCTCTTCACACTGGGCTACATATCCAGACACTTTTTAATTTTTATATTGAGACAGGGCTCAAACTTGGGATGTTACTGCCTCAGCCTCCCACAGTGCTGGGATGACAGGCATGCTCCCCCAGGACCTGCTTTCGGCACCCTAGCGTATGTTCTACAAACCCCAGGCTGCAGCAGCTCTGGCCCCAGAACCCAGCAGCAGCTGGCTACAGCTGGACATGGTTCAAATGCTGGCCCACGGGCTGGGAACTAGAGGTCATAAGGATGACTAAACAGCGACCTACTCGGAGCCTTGGGGCTCTGAAGTGCCTGAGGACAAAGCTCAGGCCCCCATGTCCTGTACATGGCCAGGGCTGTCACGTCTTGTCTTGAGCCCTTCAGCCTGGCTCCTGGTAGAGCCTCTGCCCTCAGTGTCACTGAAAACGGATCCTGTGCGCACCTGGGTACAACCCCTGCCAGGACCCCACAGATTCCCTGCTGCTCACAGTCACGCACACACACACTCATTAACAAGACATTCACGTACCTAGACTCACGCATACACTTACACACACATATGGAAAATCATATATACACACACACACACATTAGCAGGCAAGTTCACACTCATTCATGTTAACTCATATGCATATTTGCACATGTGTTCATATACATACACTTTCATATTCTCACACACACTCAGCTGTACATTCACTACATGTGACTATGTAATATGTGCATGTATTACACTCATGTACACATTTACACATATAAAGTTCATCTTTTGCTCACATATACACATCTGTAGACACAGATTTGCAAATTCACACAATGCCCCTTGCAGTGACCCTCATAAATATGTGCAGACCCATGCAGGAACATACACGGGCACTGCATGCTCATGCTCACTCACACACACTCCCTCACAAGCACTCCTGTGCCCCACACTCCCAGACCTCACTGTGGCCTGCCTCTGAAGGCTCCTCTGAGGCCCATGTGCCACAGGCTGGGCAACCTGGGGGACCCCTCAGACCAGGAGCCAAAACAGAACTCTCCTCCCAGCTGGGCATGGTGACAGGGAATGGTGACACACACCTGCCTCCCAGCACTTGGGAGGCAGAGGCAGGTGGATCGCTAAGAGGGCCAGCCAGCTTGGGCTGCAGAGTGAGATACTGTCTCAGAAAACCTTCTTAGGACCCACCACATAGCTCAGCGACTAAAGTGCCTGCTTAGGCAGGCTAAGGGACTGAGGTTTGATCCCTGGCATGCTGTGCTGGCGCTCCCCTCTGGGGTGTGCTGAGATGGGTGTGGTGGTGTGCACCTGTAATCCTAGAGCTTGGGAGGTTGAAAACAGGAGGATCACTATGAATCCGATCTGTGTAGTGAGATCCTGTAGACCCTGTACTTAAAAAAGAAACAAACAAAAAAACTTACCTTAAGCTGATTTAGCTCAGATACATTATTACAGTGAGGGAAAGCTAGCACACATGCACTCTCATGTGCATTATACACATACCTACACCTGCGCCACACATTCATGTAAGCACAAACAGACATGTTCTGATATGAAGACTCACATTCACTTCCATGCATGCTTGTGCACCATGACATTCCTGCAGGAGTACTGAAATTTCTGCTCTTCACACCTATTTTTCATTCTGCCCTTGCAACCTGACTCTGGCCAACCCAGGGCATTTGCTTGGAACCCTGTGGGGGATCAGAGGCTTGCAATTCCCTTCTGACCCAGGCTGCAGGTTGAGAACTTGGGGCCACCTGATACCCTTGTCTGAGCACCTGCTTGGTATCTGAGGTTTGGCTGGTTCTCCTGGCTCCCTTGGCTCCCTGGCTCCCCATGGCTCATAACTACTGCACCCAGGAGTGCACCCTGTGCCCAGCCTTACACTCTGCACGAGGGTGCCGCACTCGCCCCAGCCAACTGCCAGGAGCACGTGGGAGCCATTGCTGAAGCTGGCATTGCAGGAGGGCTGCCCCAGATACAGGGAGGATTCAGGGATGGACTCCTGCTGCAGGAAGCGCTTCTGGATGGCAATGCCCACACGCTCGATCTCGCACAGCACCCTGACCGCGCCAGCCAGATTTAGCCGTGGTGGTGGGCCCTGGGGCTCAGGACGGGTGCCCGGCAGGAGGGAGGTCGAGGTTCTTGTGAGGGCTGGGCGCTGCTCTGGGCCAGGGGTTGGAGTGGAGCTGTCAGGAGAGTCACCTGAGGGTAGAGGCAACAGAGGCATAGGTGAGTGCCTGTGCTGGACCCACATGCTTCCCACAGTGGCCACACCACAGCTTAGCTGCACACATCTGCCCTGCCCAGCTGCCCTAGCTGGGGAAGACCCACCCTCAGAGGCTCATCTTTAATATGGGCCCCTGGCTGGGCCTTATGCTGCACCCCTGCCCAGGAAATCCTGGGGCTCCATCCTGTGTAGTGCCATATGCCACCCCACCCACAGACACTGCCTTCCTGCCTCTGCTGCTTTGCCCCAGGCAGCCCACTTCAGCTCTCTCTATCTTCTCCCAGACTCCCCAAGTCAGCCTTCCCATGCTGCCTGCCTTCTCCCACCACACCCTGCACTCCATGCCACTCCAAAGACCAGCTCCAGGCCCGAATTGGTAGTGCACACCTGTCATCCCCACACTCGGGAGGCTGAGTCAGGAAGACTCGTCATGTGTTTGAGGCCAGCCTGGGCCACATAGTGAGTTTAAAGCCAGCCTGGATTGCAGAGTGAGAGCCTGTCTCAACAATAATGAAAATAAGATCAACTCCAGGACACTCCTCCAGGATTAGGAGACATACCTGCACATGCTCTTCCAGAATATTCCACTTGGGAGTCCGGGGCTCTGCCCTCACAGCTGCAGGTGAAAGACCCCAGGGTATTGTGGCAGGAGGTCCCTGGCACACAGTCATCCTCTCTCCTTTCACACTCATCATAATCTGTGAGGCATTGGAGGAACAGAATAAGAGGTGTCCTGGGGCGGTGGCGAAAGGAGCCGCCCTGGCCCAGCCCACACCCAGGAGTGCACCACCTCCTGGGAAGCCCAGCTGATCCCACTGGCAGGGTGAGGCTCCTGCAGGGTCTGCAGGGGAGAGCAGGCCTAGGGCACCCCAGGCCCTTCTGCCCACTTTCTAGTCCTGATGTCCTTACAGGCTACTAAGGAGGCCCCGGGTTTCATCCCTAGTACCAATCAATTATCAATCATCAATCAACTAGACTCCTCTGGAACTAAGCATACTCCACGTCTTTTCTTACCCTGTCTTAGGAATTGCTTCTATCTCAACCAACCCCACTTTCCAGAATCTACGCTGCACATGCTACAGCCATTGCTCAATGTATTTCCTACTCCAGGACTCTTGGTTATTCCAGTTCTTTTACTTTGAAAGTAGCAGTACAGAAGATAAGCATCTTTGCACATGCCAGCATCCAAAGGGAGGACCATTTCTCAGGATGAAGTCCCAGAAGCTGTCTTGCAACGGCCCTGGGAGTGGACACTCACCAACTTGCACATAAAAGGCTGAGCTAATACCAGGGAAGGTGAGTAGATTCTGCCCCACCTGCAGAGCCTGAGCACCTGCCCTCCATGCCCATGGCACAGAACTATTTTCCCCAGGAGACTTTATTTCAAAAAGATGCCATTATTGTAAGGGGAATGTCTTTGCTGATCACATCTTTGTGATCTGTCTTTCTCTTCTGTATATCACCTACTTGGATCTTTTGTGTACTTATCAGGTTCTCAGTATTTATCACCTATTTGTATGATCATTGTATGAATTGAGGATATTCACCAATTTGTTGAAAGTAGTTTTTTGCTTTTATAATGGTGGCTTTATTTTGCTTGACATAAAAAGCTTGTGTCTTTTTTCCTCTTTCTTTCTTTCTTTCTTTCTTTCTTTCTTTCTTTCTTTTTGGTGGTACCAGTGATCAAACTCAGGACCTTGCGCTTGCCAGGTAAGCATTTATTCCACTGAGCTATCTCCCTGGCCCAAAAACTTGTTTTTTATTTGTTTGTTTATTTTGTTGTGTTTTTGAGACATGGTCTTGATCTCCTTATGTAGCCCAGGCTAGCTTCAAGTCACAGCAGTCTTGCCTCAGCTTCCCCAATGCCAGGAATACAGGCATGGTCCACCACAATCAGCAAAAATTTATATTTTTGTGTGGTCAAGTATTTCAGCCTTTTCCTTTGAAAATCTGATTATCCTCAGGAAATAGTTCTCATTCCCACACTAAGAAAATATTACCATGCAATTTAGAAAGAATATATATATATATATATATTTATGTATTTATATATATTTATATATAATGTGAGTTATTTATTTTCAAGTACAGGGGTGATCAAAATTACAAATTTATTACAGTATATTTTTACATTAATTGCCTTAAAAAATCTTCCCCTTTGTCTTGAGCACTCATCCTGCCACCCTGGCCACTTTCTGCAGCAGCTCTGGAGCTCTCTTTCCCGGGTGCTTTTCTGAGATGTGATCAAAAATACAGTCACTGCTGCTGCCAGTGCCACCCAACAGAGAGGCTGCTTACCAAAACACGGCGCTGTGCCCTCATCCACCTCATTCACTGGATCTGGCCCTAGGTGGCTTCCAGCTCTTCTCCAAAGTGGAAATGACCATAAAAGGAGATGTTTTGAATCCATTCAAGACATTGAAGCAGTCAGTGCAGTGTAACTCTGCGCCCCACCCCCCTTTGGTACTGGGAATCGAACTCAGGGCCTTAAGCTTGCCAGGAAGGTACTTATGCCACTGAGCTATCTCCCCAGCAAAATGTAACTAAAGACACTCAAAGAAGCCTCAGAGCTGCTAGAGAAATTGACAAGGATGGTGGAATGCGTACATTTGAAGCAAGGAGGAGGCTTTTGAGGGGGATTCATGGTAATGTGTCTTTTACTGTTACAATTTTTTAAATATAAAAATACACCTTATACAATAGAAGAAAGCAATCTGAGTTGCCTTTTTCTCCCTTTCTTTTCTTAGAGGGAGAAAAGAGAGGGGCCTGCTGCTTTGCGGGATAAATCTGCCTCAGCCACTGAACCAGGGCAGGGAAGGGACAGGACAGCCCCAAACGGTGGCAGTGACCCTGACGATGTTTGCACGCTCAGCCAAGGATGCTTCAGTCTTTAAGCCTTAGAGACAATCATGGTACAATAATAGAGACATGGAGCATCCCATATAATCTGCATTTTCCAGGGAATTCCAGGAAAATCCTGGAAGGGACCCAAAAGCCCATTGTTTACAGCAAGATTCTTGCCCAGAAGTCAGGGGAGGCCACCAACACCCCACCTCTGCCTACCCCATATGAAAGTGTCGCTTCTGACCACCTCCAGCTGAGACATGTTCCTCAGGGCCTCAAGGAATGTGGTTGACACCACCTTGACATCCACGGCCACCATTATCACCAGGTCAAACTCCACCACAAGACTGCCATTAGTGATGCAAGTGACATTCATTCTGATCCCACCGGTGTCCATGTGCTGACGCAGGGTGGCTGGCAGGGAGTCTCGCACCTTGGAGAGACAGAGGACATGGGCCACTGGTGCCAAGGGTTCTACCCCACAGCAGGGCTGGCTCAGGGTACAGTCAAAGCTGCAGGTTGGCTCTGGGCCCCTTTCCTATCTGCTGAGGCCCCTGCCTCAGTAGACAGTACCCATGTCTGTGATGCAGAGAAGGTCCCTGTGCTGCAGTCCAGGAAGGTGTGGGGAGACAGCTGCAGGCGGAGCATGGGTCCATCCCGTGGGGGCTCAGGGTGGCAGCTGATGCTGAGCCTCGCCTCGCAAGGCAGGGCCTAGGCAGCAAGACCACCCTCCTCTTCATGTTTCCTCACACTGCAGAGCATTGCTCCTTACATTCCTCCTTCCTGTCCCTGAGCTGCCTCCAAGTGTACACCTGAAGCTCCCTATTAGACAGGCAGTGCCTGCTCTGCCTACTCTTAGATTCTGTCATCTTGAATAGAATCGTGTGTCACACACTGTATTCCCCCATCCCAGTTCACCACGACCTCAATGCCCAGAGATGCATGGTCTTACAGTGGGCTGTCATGGCCCACGCAGTGTGAATGTGATAGAGAGTAGAGTTCCTCCAGGGACAGTTCTCAGTGAGATTAAGGGATGGAATGGCTCAGGATCCAGGCTCCTGGGGTCATGCCCCACTCCATGCCACCCAAGGTGAACAAACTGACTGTCACCCAACAGAAGTTGACTCAAACCTTCAGTTGGCTCTTTTAGAGAGCTATTGTTATTGTCCCCAGCCTTTCTTCTCTTCCCCTCCCACCACACAGAGGCACTGGGGTCTTGGATTAATGTCAACATTACAAAGCTCCAGTCTCACCATTATGAACAGATGCTAAGACAGGTACCACATTAACCCACACCTCCCAGCTCGCCTCTCCACATCCCATCCAGGCATGGACTTGCACGATTCTCTGCATTCTAAACAAAAATGCAACTCTCCCAAATGGGCAAAGGAGGATACGTTTAAAGAAGAAAGATGAGTCAGAAAGCGTGAGATGGAGACAGGACCACTTCAGAACCACCCGATTGCTGATGTGGTACTTAAAGTCAGGGGCAGCTGCCTTTTGCCTTGAGGAGGCAGTGATGTGCACCATCAACCACACCACCACCGCCTCTGGCAGGCTGGAACTGGCAGGATTTTGGGACCCCAGAATAAATATGGCAGACCCTGGGTCCCAGAAGCTGCTGCCGCTAGCCGGGCCATATTACCAGGAGCCAGGCTGGTGGGGTCCCCTGGCAACCATTGGGCGCCCAGCTTTGTGGATGCCTCACATCACTCCTGCCACGAGGTGGCGCTATGGAACCCTCTCTGTTTTGGGTTTCAAAACAAACTCCCAGACTGAGTAAAAACTGAGACGTGAGAGTCCCACTACAAAAATAAGATCACTCAGTTATGGCCACTGCATTCTTTATACCTTAAATAACACCCACCCTCCCACAAAAATAGCCATGCTGCTGCCCCTACTAGACTGTAGAATGCCAGGGAGACAGCAGTTAGGAAGGAGGACAAGAACAGAGGGAAAGGGGCTTTTTAGAAGGTGGGGGATCCTGGCACCATGCTTCATAATAGACAAAAAAGGGATGGAACCCAGATCAATGAATGCATGCCCAGAAAAAATGTGACCTACCCACACTGTGGGCTATTGCCCAGTCCTAGGAAGGGACAAGGCTGGCATGTGCCACACAGAGGAGCCTGGAAAACTCACACCGTGACAGAAGCTAGACCCTACCATCACAGCACACAGCTGGGTCACTGCACAAATCTGAAACAGGTGAATCCACGGACAGGAAGCAAAGGGGCACTGCCCTGACATGGGTGGGGGTGTGGCGGGGTGGACAGGGCTTATGACTTGTCCTGGGCTCCGGGTTCTGTTCTGAGGTGGTGAAAATAATCTGGGGTTAGGTGGTGGTGACTGCCACATAATTCTGTGAACAGACGGTAAGGCCCTGAATTACACTAGGAAATCCAAAATTTTCTCCATTTGGGCATCTTCTCAAAGGAATGAAAACATCCTACCACGGTGATAGACGCACATCCTTTATAGCAGCACAATTCAAATCAGCTCACTCTTGGGAGCAGCCTCATGTCCATCAGCAGATGAACAGCCAAGGAAAGTGTGCCATTCACAGGCCGTGGGGCACGGCTGAGCCTCAAGATAACCCTGTGGCATTCACAGGGAAGTGAATGCACCTTAAGAACTTTATGTTAAGGGAAGCAAACCAGGTACAATGAGTGTGAATGCTGTGTGTTTTGCCTTCTGTGAAAAGCTTAGTAGGAAAAAAATTTACAGTACTCTAAGCTTGTTTCTGTTCTCAGCTTCTGATTTTACCCCAATAATGTGTATGAGCTCACTCTGCAGGATTCTTGTTTCTTTGGATATGTTAGGGTCTCTGTTACTGCTATGATCATGGTCTATTGTGAATTAAAAAATAAATAAGTAAATTTCCAGGATAGGAAAACTTATGAGGAGAAAACATTCTCTCAGAATTTCACAGAGAGCAAACTGGTCAAGCAATGGTTGTGACTTATACAGATGGCTGACACTGACAAAAGTTCTACAAAACACTGTACACGGTTTCAAGGTAAATCCTGAGGAGATTTGACTCACCTTGTCAGATACGAAAATTACATGTTTTGTTACATAGGTCTTGCTTTAACTTGGCCTTAACCACCCAGCAGAAAAGTTTAACCATGAGGCATAAAAAGTAAAGCCAGATTAGTATGCTGAGCTGTAAAAGGCTCAAGTCAACAGCTTCCAACATTGCCAGTTCTGCTGTTAACCCACTACTACTATGGAATATTGCTCTATGTATACAACTACCTTCTCTTAGTTCAATGAGAAGAAATATTTGTATCAATAGTGTTTAGAAAAGTTATCGTGTCTGCATCTTGTACTCTGAACAACTACTATGAAGATAACAATATGCATTGTATCAATTATGTGACTGTCCTACTAACATGTTTTGAAACTATCTCAATGTTATTCCTTATTAAAAGTAATCTTAAAAAAAACTTGTGAAGATAGTGTAGCTCAGGGCCTGAATTCAGGGTGGAGGGACCAGGAAACAAGAGCTAAGGAACACAATGTTTTGTTTGGAGATAACAAAAAACAATCTCAGTCCCATCATTTTCATGGTTGTATAGATCTGCTGGTGCAATAAATCCACTGACTCTTAAAGTTTGTACATTGTGTGCCACGCAGATTTTAGTTCAATAAAGCCATTATTTTTTTAAATATGAATTTTGTGATACTTCCCATAGACCTCAGTTTTTAAAGATTTTTAAGCAGGGGAGGGGATTCTTGCAGCACATAGTAGGATCCCACAGTGGACAGAGGACAGTCTGCCTGGGAGCAGAGGCGGCACTCCACTTCTAGGCCTAGGGCTTAGACCCAGCCTCCTTCAGAACCGAGGAGCCCTAGACCCCCAGGGTCCCACTCCCTGTTGGATGAGTCTACAACTTGCCGCCCCGCATCCTTCATCTTCCCAAAGGAGCAGGGATGCCTTCCACCTCACCATCCTGGAGAACAGGTCTAGGAATCCTCGGTACTCCTCGCTGCTTGTGTTGCGGAAGGACTTTGAGTATCTGACGTTCATGATCCTGACTTTGCCACTGAGCTTCTGGGCCACTGCAGGGTGAAGAAAGGATGTGTTGGGAACACCACCACCTTGTCACTTAGGTTTCACAGCCACAGTCCACTCCAGTAGGAAGAGCATGCAGGGCTGACCTGCACTCTGGAAAGATTGGCACTGGTGCCTGGCTGTGCCCCCAGTCTCCAGAGGATGCAGGATGGGCCTAGCATGGGGCAGATACTTCTGGAGGTTGTAGACCCAGCCTTCAGCTTTCCTCATGGTCTGTGTCCCCAGGGGCTATGACCTGTGCCGAGGTGTCAGGTCAGGACACTGTAGGGGGTGTAGTGACACTGAAAGGAGCCCATGAAATAACTAGACAGGGCCACAGTATGAAGCAGCTGTCCTGGCCTTGCTGGGACACAGAGCCCACACCAGGATGGCTGTCAGGCTGTGCTGCATGGCTTCCCTTCCACCATCAGGCCTCCAGGAGCTCTGCCTGCTCTGGCACCCTGTGTCCCCACTAGGTCTGTACCTCAGCAGGGTTTCTTAGGGACACAGGACATGTGCATGGCCTCAGAACAGAAACACCTAACTTCTGTTCTCCCTCCCTCTGTCCTTCTTGGGAGATGTGTGGAGCAGCTGCTCTGTGCCAGGGGGTTGGGCAGTAAGGTGGAAAGACAAGCACCTCCTCCTGGGGACTCAGAGTTGGTTCCCCATGAGCTTTTTACTCAGTCTTAAAACACAAAGCCTCCCTACTGTACAATCCACTCCCTACCCCGAGACCACTGCTACCAATATCTCCTGATATATGTGGACTACCCGTCACTTCAGACATGAAGGTAAGTCATTCATTTAAGGAAAAAGCCTGTGACAATCATTAACAAAGAGGAAAGCAGGATTCCAGTCTTGCTGTTTTTGCTTTGGCTTTTGTGGTATGAAGATTAAACCCAGAGCCATTACATTTGGCTACATCTCAGCCCTATATTTCATTTTCATTTTGAGGCAGAGTCTTTCTAAACTTCCCAGATCAGGCTGGCATCTACAATTCTCCTGCCTCAGGGTCCCCAAGCTCTGGGATCACACCACACCAGGCTTTAATATATGCAGTCATTGCTGAGGACAGGTGCCAACCCTGGATATATTTGCTTGACTCCATCCCTCTGCGGCTGTGGCTCTGGTAGATGTCCTGCCTGTGTCTAGTGGAAGACCAAGCATCCCAGAGTGGAGAGGGCCTGAGGAATGCACATGGTGTTGGTGTTGGACCATGAACCCCCAAGGGCCCAGATGGGTGACTTCTGCCCTGAGATAAAGCAACCCTCTGCCCTGGGCTGGGTCAACATCAGCTCCTGAGAGGAGTCCCAACACCTGCTGCTACAGGAGTGAAGGAGCCAGAGGAATAGAAGCCCAGCAGTGTCTCACCCCTACCCCCTCCCAGATCTCCACCCCCACCTCCTTCTGATGACAGTGGGATTCACCTTCCTCGAGGCCCCACCTGTCCTCACTTTCAGCTGTGTTCTTGCACCCTCTTTTCCACATGCTTTGGCTGTGATCTCCACCAGGTACAAGAGTCCGGGCTCCAGCCCTGACAGCTTTGCACTGAACTCTTGGGTCTCCAGGTCCACAGCAGGGCTCTGTGGGGCGGTGGCAGTGAGATGGAAAGTGGGGTGCAGGGTGATGTCTGCTGCCCATGCCAGATGGAAGCTGGTGCTGGTCACATTGGAGATCATGACTTTTCTGATGGTGACAGGGACTGGGAAGTGAAATGAAAATGCTTCTTAGAATGAACTCAACTGTTCTGAAGAAAAAACAGTTCAAAGACTCCACAGCAGAGTCAGGAGGCAGGTCAGGCCATGATGATTGCAGTCAGGGAAGGTCCTGAGAGTGCCCTGTCAGGAGCTGGCCAGTCACGCCCCTGGGAGAGTGTACAGTAAGGGATAAAAAACAATAGATAAAGTGATATGATGCATGAGGATCCAGAAGTCTGTGGCTAAGACTCTGACCTCTCTGAACTGTCCACTGCTCGTTGGGTACATGGTACACCATGGGGCATGCAGGGAGGCACAGGGAACAGCTGAGGCAAAAGGCAGGAAAGTAAGCAAGGCCTTGTGAAGATGGAACAAACACATTCCAAGCAGTAAATCTTTGCTTAGTGAGAGATCTGTTTTATATCTAAGGTGTTTTATATCTAAGGGAGCTATTGTCCTGGAGTTCTGAAGGAGAGTAAGTGTCCTCAGCAGAAGTGTTATCTTGCCTTCAGAGTTGGCACAGTGTCACAGGCCACTGCAGGCCTCTACTGTGACCATCAGCATGGAGAGCTGTTTCTACACACCAGCTGCTTATTCCTCAGGCAAGTCACTTAGGCCTGGACATACTCACAGGTTAATGTGAAAAGTTGATAATTCTACAGACTGCTTAGTGCCACCTCAAAATAGTCTCCATCAGCGGCCTTCACCATCATACACCACTGTGCAGGGTCCCTGTCCTAGCTTCCAGGCACAGCACCCTGCCCTGTGGTGACCACTCACCACCCCTAACTTGGCTCAGTCTTTGAGGATGGCCACCTGGCGCTGAAGACCTCAGACCCTAAAGCTCTTCTGCAGGATCTGGGCAGTTTCCCAGATAAGTTGTCTGCTCCTCCTCATGCAGTGGACATCACAGAGGACAACATGGGAGCAGGACTTCCTGAGAGCCACTCTGCCATGGGGCAATCTACATGTGGCTGGACAGCCAGGTGGAGCTGCCCTGTGAGCACAGTGGGGACACCATGGGCAATGAGGCTGGCACCATAGAGTTGCTGCTCACCTCCTGGGGTGTACTCAGGGCTTGGAACAGTCTAAAAGCCCTTATGTACAGGTGGTCCTGATGGAGCTGCAGCATAACTATATGGGGATAAATAGGCTGGATGCAAGATACAGGTATAGGACAGGGTAGGAAAACCAGGGTGCAGACTTGTGGGTGGTAGGGCACTAGCAGGGATGTAGTACTACTGAGGTACTAGACGCTTGGGGTGCTCCAGTACGCTCAGAACACATACACCCAATGTCTCCTCCCCCTGATTTCTGTTCCACTGGCTACAAAGCAGGGCCTTAAGGAGCAGCAGGAGAGGCTAGAGACAGGGTCTCTAACAAAGGAGACCAGATATCTGCTCGGAACGGGGTCTCCTCAGCTACACAAAGGGACAGGTCCCTCTTCATATTTCAGTCTGGCCTGGGATACACCAGCTCTGTGGGTTTGATCACATGGGCCCTGTAAGCCCCCAAGTTTCCCTTGGGATCCCAGCTCCCAGGGTCACTCACCACAGGTAGGAGTCTCCGGCATCACAGAGGTGGAGACTGAAAGGGAGTCCTGGAAGTGGGAAGGCGCAGGGTCCTCTAGCTGCAGTGCTGTGGACTGCAGAGCCATCCCCTGAGTGGGGTGGCTGGAGTGCCACTCAACATGGCCTGTGGGGCCATCGGTGGGGGCTGGCAAGGTAGGTAGCTCTGTGGTGATGTTTCCCAGGAGCTGCCCTGGGGAGTGCACTGGGCTGCCTGTGGTCCCCTGGGAGGAGTCAGGCCTTGATCTGGGAGTGGAGGATGAGAAGACTGGGCTGGCGGCCTCACTCACCACCCCTGGGCCAGGGTCCACAGTGGGCCCCTCTTCCTCCTGGCCAAGCCCTGTGCTGTTTCTGTCCTGTCCAACTGTGCCACCAGACCCTCTCTTGGGCAAGGGCCCTGGGGTCAGGACCTGGGCTGCAGTTGTGGTGACCCCCGGATTCCTAGAGCTGAGTGACAATGTGGGGGGCTCTGGGACAAGGGCTGTGTTTCCTGTGCTGAGGGTTAGGGCTGTGACCCCTGTCGCTGCAGACAGATGATGTCCAGTGGGGCTCACCACGTCACCTGCAAAATACATCCACATCAGCCCCAGCAGCAACTCAGTAGATGGCCCAGCCTCCCCAGCAAGACTATCTGGAGGGTAGGGAAACCCTGCCTTCCACAGGAGCACCCTGTCCCAGCCCAGACCCCAGGAGGACACAGGCTGATGCAATGGTGTTGAATGAGGCCACATCTGCTCCTCCAGGTTCCCGCAGCAGGCAGAGGCAGGGGGACCTTCTCATTTGATAGAGGGTAAGCTGAGACCCCAGAGTTGGGGGCTGGCTGGGGGCTGCACACCCTGGCCAGAAGGCAGGAAGGGCTTGGTCCTCCCAGCACCATAACACTCCCTCGAGGCTCTGGGAAAATGGCATGAGTCCCCCACATCTGCACTCCATGTGGGAGTTAGTGCTAATTTCCCTCACCAGCATGCTGGGCATTCAGTGAATTTTATTTTATTTATTTATTTTTTAATTTTAGATGTGATAATTTTTCTAATCATTATTGGTACAAAAAATTTCTTCTCATTTCAATGAACTTTAAAAAGAAGAAAGAAAGAAAGAAAGAAAGAAAGAAAGAAAGAAAGAAAGAAAGAAAGAAAGAA
>PVKN010003097.1:0-38924 GCA_004027915.1 Capromys pilorides
TGTGAGGTAATTTATGTGTTAATTAGGTGGATTTAACTTTTCTATAATATATGCATACTTCAAAACTTAATATTGTATACACCATTAACATACAGCATTTTTATTTTTCAATTTAAAAAAGTAAGTATTCCTACTAAGGAGAAAAAGTTTCCTAAGAGTAAATGATATAGAAGAATTAATATAGCTGGTTTACTCTTGTGGGTTTATTTGGGGGAAAGGGAGGCACTGGTCTTTACTGTTAGGAAGAGGTAATAATTCTTTTCCTTTCCTGTCAGTATTAGAAGGGGTGTGCCACATTAATTTGGATTCTTTGTGGATAGAAAAGTTCTGAGGGCTGGTGAGATAGCTCAGCAGTCTAAAGCGGCTGCTTAGGCAAGCTTAGGCAACTGCAGGGACTGCAGTTTGATCCCCGGCACCACATGCTGCGCCAGCCCCATCCCCAGGGCAGGCTGAGCCAACCATAATATAAATAAATACATAAAGTTTTTTTATAAGTGCTGGCGAAATGGCTCAGCAGTCTAAAGTGCTTGCTTAGGCAAGCTTAGGCAACTGCAGGGACCGCGGTTCAGTCCCTCGCAGCACACGCTGCTCACCCCCCAGGGCAGGCTGAGCTGGCCGAAATAAAAAAAAAAAGTTCTGAGTTATGCTAAAAAAATAAAGCAAATTTAAAAATTTGGTATGGCTTTTGTGTCACATGGTTTAATTAAATAGATATTTAAATATTTCAGAGGAAAATGAATGAGCAAAATAACTTCACCCATAGTAACCTTTTTTTTTTTTTTTTTAGTAATTTATTTGTTCTTTTGTCCTACAAATATTGATTGTATATCTAACATAGGGACTCTGTAGACCGCAGCAGAGAAAAACCAGAACTCCTTGTCCTCATAAAATAATAATCTAGGGCAGAGACACAAATAAATAAGGGCTTAGGATCGTAAGTAGATCTCAGGGAAGCATGTAGAAGAGGCTTCTACCCCAAACTGTAGGGTCGGGAAAATTTGCAAGTAGAAATGACAGTGGAATTAAAACTGAAAGGAGCTAACCAGGCCGAGCTTATGCTAACTTCAACAAACATTAATTTTCTGTCCCTCACAGAGTATACTATCTTCTTTAGCATAATAAATATTCCTTGATGATACTGAGACCAAGGCCTGAGGTTACTGGATGGAAATTTGAGACTCAGAGAATCCACCAGTTCTTGCATTACATCTATCATGTCCTGTAATGATATACTTTTTAAAAATTCAATTATGCCTCCACAGTAATCATCTTTGTTCTTTAACTTCAAAATAAGCCTGGATGGTAATTTCCTCCCTTGTAAGACTAAGATGTTAAACATTCACAAAGTGTATTATAAAACCTAAAGCTAAAGCTTATGCCCACTGCTGACTTTAAAGAAAATCTTTTGAAGCATTTAAGAGATATAAATAATTTGAGACATAATTACCTACTTGCTTCTTTTGTGAGATTTAAAAGATTTGGTTAAATGATTTACTGGAGCAGTAAAAACCTCAGGATTCAGGAAATCTAAACATTGACCTTTCTGAGCCTCTGAACTGTTTAGATATTCAGACTTACCAAAACTTATTTATGGAGAGGCTAAGGTTTGAAGAAGTTGGGGGTGGGGAACTTGGGAGCTTCTTGCCTTGAAGTACTTATTTTGCTTATTGTTTAAGAAATAGAAAGAGAAAGATCTTACATATATCCTGAAGTACACACTTAGAACCTTAATAAGATAACTTTTCCATTCGCAAATGAAAATGGAAAAGAGAAAGAAAGCCTTTTTCACTTTTGGTGGTGTGTGACTAGTTTGGTTAACTTTGGTAGCTTGTTTTATTTATATTAATTTTTTTCAAGAAGAAAAGAGGATTAAAAATTAAGACATATGAGGACTTTAAAGATTCATAGTTTCAGAGCTAAGACACCCTCCCTTTCCCTCATGCAAGGGCTTAAACCCAGGACTTTGAGTATACTAGACAAGCCCTCTACCACTGAGCTATAACTCAGCCCTCAGAGTTAGAATTTGGAAGAGTTCTCAAGCTGTTTTATTTCTACTGAAGGAATATTTCACAGTTCTTGGGAGTTGTCTCCTTGCTTTATCCTAAGATGGTATATTTTCATGTTGAAAAGATCTATATTTGGTTGACTGTATTAGTCACTCACTCTTTTTTTGTGTGTGTTCGGTCTGCTTTAGGAATTTGAAGTTATTGCCCAGATAAAGCTCTTACAGTCTGCTTGCAACAGCTACTGCATGACCCCGGACCCCAGGTTCATCCAGTGGTTCCAGCGGCAGCAGCTGCTCACAGAGGAGGAGAGGTAGGCCCCCCGACCATCACTGTTGGGATGGGACTGAGGCGCAAGTGAGAGGAATGCAGCATCTCCTGGGCCACTCACTCAACAGCCATTTATTTGGTGGTAGCTGCCTTGGCTTTCCAAGGGGTGTGGTGTGACGCTGAGCTGCTGACATCAGAAGATCCACTTTCAGTCCTTCTCCACTACACCTTCATCTCTGTGGCCCAGAGCGTGCCTTTTATTCTCCCCCATCTTTAGCATGTTCACCTGTATAATGGATTGAGGCTTAGGTAAACTCTGATTTGGGAAAGTATTATTGGAATATAACAATTCCATCATTACTGTCCCTGGCACTCACACTCTCCTGACTCCATGTTTGTTTTTCTGGTCACAAGTGTTAGCTGTCAGGGAGTTTTGAATGTAGGGATAGAGAAAGACTCACAAAACATTGAAATATGATGAAAAGTTTAGTGCTACGGAATCACCAGGCAAGGGCAGATCATTTAACTGAGGGAAGGAGGGGGAGTGAGGGAGATTTGCGGCCATCTCCATAGAGGCTGGATTTTACTGGAGAGGAGCATTCCAGTCAGTGAGCACAAGGCCTGCTGGCTGGACCGACTTGCATTTGAAGAAACAGTTGTAACTGGTGTGGGTGGGACTCAAGGCACGGGGTTCAGCAGTGTAGAAAGGCACAGCGACTGTAGTGCTTTGACTGGTCCGGGGGTGGGGGGCGGTCAGGCTTTTCCTGTAGCCTGATGGATGGCAGATTAGTCTGCAGGCCCTATGTGGTCCACTGCCCATTTTACATTTTTTTAAATGATAGAGGGCAGGAGGAGAATAATATGACGTGGGATAGTTATTTGAAATTAAAATTTCAAAGTCCATAAATAAAGTTTTATTGGAACACAGCCCCTTCATTTACATTGTATCTATGGTTGAATTCATGCTTTAAAGACAAGGGTTGAATAGCTGCAACGGAGACCAGATGGCCCATAAACCTAAAATACTTATTATCTCCTCTTTTCCCCAAAATGCTTGCTGTTCTCTGCTGTAGACCAGGGAATTTCTTTCGAAGTTTGTCATAAGGGAGGATGAAGTTGATAGCAAATAGGTATTTGTTGATGACAGGCTGGGTTTTAGAGGAATAGCATAATCAGTTGGTGACAGTGTTTGGATTCCTGCTCAGGTCTGACTCTACAATCTAAGCTCTCAAGTGGTTATATAGTGCCGGCCATGCTTCCCTGCCTCCCCTGTAACCATGTACATCTTCAGCCTGAGCCACAATCTTTCAAATAAGGCCTCCCATTTCATGTAAATCCTTCCTGTGCTTGTGGCAGTTAGATCTGCCCAGCCTACAGATGTCCGAGTCTGGGAGTCTTTTTAATTTAAGATGTTTTAGCAATTAGGAGTTACAGTTACAGTCTTATTTATTTGGTTTATTTTTGAGGTAAGTTCTCACTACGTAGTATAGGCAGGTTGTATGTAGCCCAGGCTGGCTTCAAACTCATGATAATCCTCTTGCTTGTCTCCTGAGTGCTGGGATTACACGTGTGCTCCTCCATGCCTAGCTTACAACCATATTTACTTATTTTTATAAATAATATAATTATTTGTATCTATTCACTGATGGTTAGATTCTTTCATTTCCCTTAGATAAAAGTGAGTCATGCATATATGGGTGCACGCACATACACAAGCTCACTCATGGGTGCATAAAGTGGTAGGAAGGAGAGAGTAGAGGAGAAATAGGAAGGGGTGAGGGAGGACGACTCTTACCCAGCCTAGTAGTAGATGGGAATGGAATGAGCTTCCACTGCTGTGAAGTGCACGCGTTCCTTGTATTTGAGGCATAAGAAGTGAGCAGCCTCAATGCTTATGCCGTGGAGCAGGCAGGGAAGAGGTGCTTGATGGGAATTTATAGAATCTGACCATTGAGTAAGTGCTCTCTGAGATTCATGTTAGAACAGCATGGTGTGTATTTGCTTTCAATAAATGGAGCTTCCTCTAAAGTACGACTAATCAATGATGTGAATACAAAAGTGTCCTTTGGTTCTCAGACTTGGAGCTCCTAAGCTCTCTCTCCCTCACCCCCCAGCTATGCCTTTTCCTGTGAGATCGAAGCAGCAGCAGAAGCCAGCACCACCTCACCCAAGCCTCGGAAGAGCATGGTGAAGAGGCTCAGCCTGTGAGTGCCCCACCCGGCCACACAGTGGGGAGAGGAGTGTGTTCAAGGAGGTCCCCACTGGCGGAAGGCTTAAATCCACTCATTCTTCTCCTCCCCCTCCTCTGGTGGGCACCACTGTCAAATCGTCCCCTGGAGCAGAACAGTAATGGCCTTGCTCTGTCTCCTTGCTGTCTGTTTCTTAGCCCCAAAAATCTATTTTCCACCAAAGAACCTGATAATGTTTTGAATAACACACTATGTCACTGCCTTTCTTAAAAATCTCTAATGGTTTTATTTTAAAATAAAACTTAAGCTCCTGATGCTAGTTTCCTAGGCCCTAGGAGTCCTACCCCCCATCTTCTCTCCCTTACACCACTCCCTTTTGTTCCCCAAGACCCACCATGCTAGCCTTCTAGCTATCCCACACAGGACCTTTTCCTGTTCCAGGGCCTTTGCATCACTTGTTCCTATGGCCTGCAGTGCTGTTTTTTCATGACTAGTTTCCTCAGGTGGGGGCAAAAATGTTAACTTCCTGAGAGAACCCTCGAGGATGTTGCCTTCTACCCAGTTGTTCTTATTCATGCTGGCTCTTCAGGGCGATGTACGCAATCTGAGAACAGAAGCTTGTCCTGCCTATCCTGGCCCAGGCCTAGCTGAGGGCCAGACAGACAAGGAAACCTTCACAGCCAACTTCAGGGGCTTTGTCTCCCACTGAATGGGGTCCAGAGTCCCTAATGATAGAAGTTATTTAACCATTCCAAGTTTTTATTTAAATCCATCACATTTTTCACTTAAAAGTGATTTTTTTTCTCTAACTATCTTCTTTTTTGTCAGAATCTCTTGCTCTGAAGTCCTGTTTTAAATATCCCTCATATTTCTTTTGTTTTTCTCATATATCTTTAATGTTTTTAAACATAATTATTTTAATAACATGGCTTATGGTAAGCAGGCAGATATTGTTAAATGAATGAATAAATTACTAGTTTCTTGCTGAGAGTTCTCATACCCAAGATTCTCAGGAAACTAAACCCATTGTTAAGCCTGTTGACTCTGAGTGAAATATGTTCTTGGTGTATTTGTGTAATATTGTATTGTAAGCTCATCTATCAGGGAATTCTCTGCAGCCTAGATTGAAGGTATGTTCCTCCATAAAGATCCTTCCTTCCTACCCCACCCTCCCTCTCTTCCTTCCTCTTTCCTCCCTCCCTTCCAACAGTCTACTTCTCCTCTATATGTCCCTAGCCTGAGATCCCAGACCTTTAAGACCATATGGATAGCAAATGAGAGTGACATGCAGGCCGCCCTCACACATGATTTCGAGGGATGTATTTTTCTTCCACCCAGGCAAGCTTGGACAGCTGTGTTGCCCTATTGTCTTTCTATGCAACTAGAGCATATTTTTCTAGCCCTGTCTTTACTAAGAGGGCAGCTCTTAGAGGGCCCTGGCCTTCTGTAAGGGTTTTGTTTCTTCACATTTTATTAAGAAAGCCCTTGTCTCTGATTCCTGTGTACATGTTAAAACCTGTGATCAATACATAGTGTGCACATATATGGAAATACAACACTGAACTACATAGTTGTAGTATGTACAATTAAAACGTGTTAATTAAAAATTTTTAAAACACTATTTTGCCAAGATTTGCCGATTTCCCAACCGGACAGCTGCAGATATAGCTTTCCTGCTTCTAGTTTTCAGTTCCCCTTTCATTTCTGGCCATAGGGATTTCCCTGAATGCCCTGCTTCCCTAGCTGTTTAACAGAGGAGGGCTTCAGGCTGTTCTAGCTCACCAGGTGGTTGGAAGTAGAAGCCCTTCCCTCAGCTTCTTATCCAGAGCACCACAGCTTTGTGAAGTTCACCTTTCAGCCATGTGAGGTTCGTTTTATGGCAGAAAGTCGTCCGAGTGTGGTGGTAGCGCTGACGGTATTTTAATCCCATCAAAGGGGTATGTAGACCATTAACAGACAGGAACATTGACCTACAAAACCCCCAGAGTTGGCAGCTAACCAATCATGTGCTCTTTGAATTTAGAATAGCCTTTGGGACAAGATATTTGTTAGAAATCTTATAGAAATAAGTTTGTAAAATACTAATAGAAATACTAAGTTGTAGGAGATTGAGAAACCACCAAGGGCTTACTCGGCCAAAAGTGTTGGTGTACATTGCAGGTTCAAACCCACCTGAACGCTTGGCATTCTGCTTTCTGCAGACTGTTTCTGGGGTCTGACCTCATCACTGGCAGTACTCCCACCAAAGAGCAGCCCAAGTCCACCGCCAGCGGAAGCTCTGGGGAAAGCATGGACTCTGTCAGTGTGTCCTCCTGTGAGTCGAACCACTCCGAGGTGGAGGAGGGCTCCATGACCCCGATGGACACCCCCGATGAGCCTCAGAAGAAGGTACGCACGTGACCCTTCTTACTCTTCCCCATGCAGGCTTCTGACTAGGTTTCTGCCACCCAGAGAGTCTGCTCTCAAGCTCATTATGGTATGTTTTCAAAGTCAGATTTTTAAGAGGTGGTAAAAGAAGAGTTCAGTCTGGGGACCTATTCCTTATAAAACAGGTAGAAAAGCAGTAACCAGACTGGCTTTTTCTTTGGCCTTTCAAACATTACGTAGTACTCACACGCAAAGGAACTAAAGGATCGACTACCAACATGAGCCCCACAGTACTTTCTTTTGGAGAAGCAGCAGTGTTGCTTAGAAAGAGTGGAAAGTCAGCGTCAGAGATGTTGTGTCAACTTCTTCATTCCAGACTTTGTCTTAACTAGGGTTTTGCCATTGAATATTGCACAGCCAATTGTTCCACGCGCAGTTACTTAGAACAACAACCATTCCATCTCTGTCATGCACCTAAGGGTTTGGCTGATTCTGTTCAGCCTTGGTCCTAGGCTACTTTTGGTCCAAATGCATTCCACCAACCCTCATTGTTTTTGGAGTAATAATCTATCAGAAGCATGCTGTTAAGAAGCATTCATCTACCAGCCCTGCAAGCACATAGAAAGCCTTTGCTTGGCTCATATCTGCTTATAATCTATCAGCTAACATAATCTTGTGATCAAATCCCACATAAGTAGACAAAGCAGGAAGATAGGCCCCATTTCTATTGGGAGCGACTGTGAAATAAATCACACGGCAAAGGGCACGGACACAGGGCAAGGAAGTGCAGTGCCGATGAAATCTACCATGTCTGAGACAAATGGTAACGATAAGTGATAAAAGAATTCGTATAAAAAGTGTTCATTTATCATGGCTACATAAGTAAATGAAAGAAAACAAAGTGTTGGTCTTAATCTTGGATATACACGCACTTCAACCTACTGCTCAAGGAGCTTAGATTGGTGAGGTCAACTTTGCTATGACTAGAACTTACCCCAGGGTAGACTTTTGGCCACCACACTTTTTCTGTGGTGACTTCTGGTCTCCTAGCTTCTGCTTAGGTCAACAAGGTGATAGAGCGCTGGTGATAGACATCATTTTGTGTCTGCTGCTCAGTAAGGGCATCTGTTTGTTGCTTCATGCAGTGTTAGTAGCAACAATGACAATCTGAGAACTCTGTAGTGACTTTGTCACAAAGAAACCAATGCAGGAGAGGCCTCATACTCAGTGCCCATCAGACAGATGGCTCACATGCTGCCTCAGCTGGATTTCTCACCTCTCTATGGACAGTCTGGGGGATAGAAGGCTTTAAGCCCTGAATGTTAAAGAGAAAGCGGTAGACTGGCTCTTCTCTTGGCAGAGTCATTTCCTAAGCGTGGAATGTAGTCATTCTCCTGTACTTGTAAGGTAGTGTCAGAATCATCAGAATCTAGAATGGAGTCTTGTTCACTTTTGAACGGGTTGTTGTGCCCAGTAGGTCGCATAGCTGATGATGAATAGTGCATGAAGGTGACCGCTGAGGCCTTACCCAATCTCTGGGGTTTTCTCCTTTGAGGAAGGACATGGATTTGTGTTCACATCTGGTGTCACAGAGGAAGTGGCCTAAGCGCAGATCATCCCTCTGAGTCGTGCAGGTGCCCAATGTGCTGTTCTTCGCACGCCCCTTGCTTTGTGTTATTTGCCTCAACCTGCACCCTGCTGTGTAATTCTTGTATAAGCCGTGGCATTTTGCTCTTTGGATGAATCTTAAAGCTGGTTTTCTGGAGATTTAAAGGTGAGTTTTTGGCTTCAATGCAAGACATTTTTGGGGTGCAGAGCACCTGGGTGCTTCCTAGAATGGCTCAGTCCTCCCGCTTAGTGCATAGCTGGGTCCGGGCATCCTCCACAGTCCGTTTGGCCCCAGACTGTCACCTTGACAGTCCTGTAGCCCGCAGGCTACACTGAGAGGTTGCTCTCTTTAAAAGTAAAGTGTAATTTGCATTCTTTTTCTTCTGATTTCTCTTGTGATCACAATTTCTGAACATTTATGCTCACAGTTCCTTCTCACTGTTTGAGGTCTCACTAAGAACAGGACACAGGTTCATGAAGTGGTTTGTGTATGACCACGCTACCACAGCCACCCTCAGGGCTTCCTGTTCATCGTAAATGTTAGGATCATGGAAATCCCACAAAGGGAAACTAAAGTTAAAAAAAAAGAACCAATATTTGGGATGTGGCATTAACTTGACAATGCTGTTAACATTATCTATCATCGCCTCTCAAGTTGAGCTACTAAGCTGATTTACTTGGGAAGATAAGGAAAAAAAAGAGAGAGAAGTCCATGTTATGCTGGGTATAAGACTCCTGCATATCAGAAGTGTCCCATCAGCTTACTGGCGCTAATGAAATAAAACCTGCAGGAGCACTTAAGGCAGAGAGTTGGACCAGAGGAAGAAGGAGCCCCTGGGACGTGACTTTATTTTCCTAGAAGCCAGATGATCAGAAAGCTTCACTTGCATATTCTGCTTCCATGGAAGGGCAGATGAGTATGGAAGAATTTGACATTACTTATTTTTAAAAGACTCACGCAATATTTTATAGGATTAATATAACATAATATACCTCAATTCATTCTAAGAGGTTCTAATTTTCTCTGTAAGAGTGAATTTAAAATGGCTCAATCTAGTAATTTTTTTTTTTTTTCTGGACTGAGGTTAGAACTCACAAGCTTGTACTTGCCAGGCAGGCACTTGTGCCACGGAGCTATCTCCCCAACCCCAAATTAAGTAATTTTTTTAATGGTGAAATCTTTTAGTGAATTTTAAGCATTCTCTTTCTATGGTAATTTGTGTTGCATGTTGATAGGTAGATGGTTGACCAGAAAAGCACATGAGCTGTGGCACCCCATTTCTCAGTTGTCTGTCTTAGATACACAGGCTGATAAAAGCACAGCTCTGTGAGGGCTTCATTAGAGTAAATGACACATTGCCACTAATCCCTCCTGAAACACTCAAAATTTCCTCCTGGTTTTTTTATTTTTTTGATACCAGGCATCAAAATTCAGGACCTTGTTCTTGCCAGATAGGCACTTGTGGCACTGGGCTATTTCCCTGGCCCTATGATTCTTGACAATATGCCTTTTATTGTAATTTTTTTAATTTCACCATAGTTTTTGATCATCCTTGTGTAGACTATGAAGCTATATATTGTCAGTTCTTGAGTAAATGCGCCAGAGCCTGTCAAGGGCTGTGCTCCCTTTCTCAAGTGCTTGATTTCTTTGAATCTCACTCTCTTCATCTTTCTAATGCTCTGCTTTTTGTTTGCATGACAGTTGTGAGATCTAAATGACATAAAATACATGAGAGCTTATTAGCCTCTTTACGGCGCTACACTTGCCAAGTTGATGATAGAGTCGGTTACTTTGCTTTGTTATGTTCAGTAGCAAGCTGAGCCCTGGATGTGCTCTTGGGCATCAGGGAGCAGGGATGCCCGCCTGGCAGAACTGTCAACTGACCGTGTGCACCTGGGACCCCACGTTCTTTGTGAGTCCTGAGGCTTCTGGGCATTAGAAAGAAAACAGTGCCAAGTGATCTCTAGGGCCTTTCCTGCACTAACAATCCACACAGATAAACAATCTGTGGCCCTTATTTTAAAAACTTCCGAAAAATGCAGCTGTTTGTTTCCTGTCACAAAATCTGATATTGGTGTTGGGGCAGCCATGCTGAAAAGAGTGTTGGCGCTCTAGGAAGTGAGACTGAAATATTGGGAAGCTGATCTCCAGCCCTGGGAGCTGCTGCCACCTGCTGGTTGACATCCATAAGAACTGCTAAAAACTAAGCAAATGAGAATACCACTGTCTGCTGTGTAGAAATGACTGGGTTACCCTGAGTCACTGAAAGGCAGCTGCCACAGGGGGTGTGTTCACTCCAGCGGCAAGATCCATGTGGGCCGTGGTCTGTGGGCTGGAGTTTATTGGTCTTGGAATCTGTTCCTGCCTTGATAGTAGACACCCGTTGGTCCAGACACTAACAGCTGTTTTCTTCTGGGATATGTTTACTCTTCCAGCTCTCTGAGTCCTCCTCTTCATGTTCTTCTATCCACTCCATGGACACAAATTCCTCAGGGATGTCGACCTTACTCAACCCCCTCTCTTCCCCACCGCCCTGCAACAACGACCCTAAAATCCACAAGCGCTCCGTCTCTGTGACGTCCATTACCTCCACAGTTCTGCCCCCTGTTTACAACCAACAAAACGAAGACACCTGCATCATCCGCATCAGCATAGAGGACAACAATGGCAACATGTACAAGAGCATCATGGTAAGGAGCTACTGATGCCACAGGGGGTTCTGCGCGTGCTGGGTCTCTGCCTGTGCCAGCCACTCCTACTGGTACGATCATAGCCCTCTGTGCATGCAGGCAAAAACAGTATTATTTTGTGATACTGTCTGTTTGTTTCTGCTTTATAAAGGAGAATCTTTTTTGTTCGTGTCTTGTACTCTGAAAAGGTAATGATACACAGTAGCTATAATGTATTACCTATTGTTGGTCTCATATGGTTGGGGAATTTTAAAAATTTTCATACAGCAAAAATGATGACAAGAAAAATATGTACAGATGTCAAAAATCACCACTGGTATAGAATAGTAGTATATTTATTTAAAAATATATCTTCCAACAGTGCATATAGGATAGAATTTTTATATCTTAAAAGGTGCTAGTACACATTCATCCAAATCAGTGACAGCCTTTTTGAATTGTTTGATTTGAGTAAATGTATAAATGTGTCTCATGAAAGCTGCTACAGCCCCACACCTTAGAAATTTTCCTGTACAGATTTCTAATTAAATTATCATGCATCCTTAGGAATGTAGTTTCTTGGGGAAGATTTTTGTCTTTTATTCATTTGGATAAAACCTGGCTACCAAAGTGGATGATTAAGCTGGAAATACGGTTTGGGTCTATGTAATACTAGGTTTATATACAAGTGAGGCTATTTTTGAGCTTATGAAGTACACTATGGAGTCTCTGACAGTGATAACATTAGGTGTGTGTCTCAGTTACTTTTTTTCTCATTGCTGAGACAAATACCCAACACCCGAAATGAAGGAAGGAAAGGTTTATTTAGTTCACAGTTACTGGAGGTTTCAGTCCATGTTCAGCTGGCTCCAAGCAGAGTGGCACTGGACAGGGAGCATCAGTTCATGGCAGCAACAAAGAGCAAGAGGGAGGAGTAGCAGCAATAATGGCACCCGAGAGGAAGACTATCTCTGTCACTCTTGTGTTATATTCAGGCTTCTGCCCCCAGGCTGGGTGTAGCACTCACACCCATAATCCCTGCAGTACTGAGACCCGTAATCCCAGTGGATCATGAGTTAATTTCAAACTCTAGAAGTCCCCGCCCCATGACTGCATGAGGCTTTGGGGAAACAACTAGACACAAATCATAACAGTATGTAAGGTTGCATATTTTTACGGTGAAAACAGAACTTATTAATTTATAGAATTTATATGTTGAAAACGAGACTTTCCTTTGTGGAAACGTCCTTCACCTAATTCCATATCTCTCCTTTTTTTTTTTTTTTTTCCATCATGTGCCTCTTGGGGGGCACAGGGAATGCAAGGTGACATCTGACTGTGACATAGTAGTATTGGGCACTGTCTTGACATTCCAGAGAAAAGCTTTGCTAAGATATTTAGTCAACAAAATAATTACTGAACATTTGTTGTCTACTCATCATAGGCCAGGCCTTCAAGATGGGAGGTGAACAGGTATTTCTGTCTTTGAAGAAATGATGACTTAAAATGCAGATCATAAAGCATTATTCACAGTGTACTAAATGCTTTAATAGTAGCCAGGCTAGCCTCGAAATGGTCTTATGGCCCACACAAAGGAGTTTGTGTTAATCCTGTAGGCAGTAGTGTTTTGTTGAAGGTTTAAGTTGCAGTCAGATTTGTTTATTAGAAATGTAGGTAACATAGAGAAGAAGTGCTGATGGAGGGCAGGGGCTGGATTTAGACAGGAAGCCAGTTGGGAAGCTGCTATCATCTTCCATAAACAGGAGGAAAAGTGCTTCATCAGGGTTGTGTTGCTGGAAACTATATGGGATGCTTCTTTGAGGTATTATAAAATCTATTCAGTTATGAAGCTTCTGGTCATTGTTACTAGCCATGGAGAAAAGGGAGGATGAGGGGCCATCCAGGCAGTGTGGTGCTGGATGATGCTATCCAGCGAGATGCAAATTACCATAAGAGATCTGAGATGATTTAATTCCAAGATGCTGCTAAAACCTCTAGACAGTGTTGTCTAGTAGATGGTTAGAAACATGGTTGGTGCAAAGCCGGGTGGAGTCACACACTGGGCACCAGCCAGCCCCCGTGGCTACAGTAATGTGGAGTGGATGTAGGATGAGGCACAGCTCCACTGGTCAAGGGTGGGGGTGTCTGACGGAGCTCCAGATAGGAAGAGAGTGATGGGGAAGTTAAGGTCATTGGGATGAGATTTACATTGGTAGCATGGCCTGCTCCCATGGCTTCCCGCCCATATGCCAGCCAGAAATCTCAGTTCCACCTGTACAATTCCGTGACCTCTTTGAATTAGAGCACAGATTTGCACACCAAATATGTTGTCAGGCTATGTTCTCTCAGCCTGGGGAGACCTAGGAGAGGTGCAGCTTTTCCTCAGACTCCTCTGCCTAGAAAGTCTCGGATTCCTGGCTGTGCTGTGTGAGTTTTGCGAGCGTAGTTACCAGCTGGTTCCTACATTCTGCTTCTTGAGCACAGGAGCTGCCTCAGGGAAGAGCGGGCCTTCCATGACCCTTCCTGCAGCCACAATGCTGCGCGAGGTGGCGCCACTCACCTCCCAAGAGTCCTCCCTTGGCTTCCCAGCCCCATCCTGGAGAGCCGGCTCATTGCTTAAGGGTCTCACTCAGGCTAGGCTCCTAAAGAGAAACTTGGCTCTACTTTCTTGAAAGAGGCTGTGGAGAAAAAGGAACCCTTCTCCACTGCTGATGGGAATGCAAACTGGTGCAACCATTATGGAAAGCTGTGTGGAGGCTCCTTAAGAAACTACAACTGGAAATTCCATTCAATCCTGCTATTTCTTTACTGGGAATTTTCCAAGAAGAACTGAAAACATCATACCATAGTGATATCTGTGCACCTATGTTCATAGCAGCACAACTTGTGATAGCCAAATCTTGGAAACAACCAAAATGCCCATCATCTGAAGAATGGTTGATAAAGATGTGCTATTTTTATACAAAAGTTGCTCCAACTGACAAAGGATGGAAATAATTCCATCTAGGTTTAACCTACAGTAAAAGGTCCCAAACTTTTTGTTCACAGGAAAAGTGAACAAGTCATGAATATGCAAAGAACTTTAGGCTACATGACTTCTACCCATTTATAGTTACCATATTAGGTAATAAAACAAATATGTAAAGAGTTTTAATATAATTAAAATATGTAAAATAATACTGTAACAACATATTGTATATTAATGTAAATTACATTCTTAGTGAAAAATATCAATATTTTAAAAAACTATTGAGTGACATAAGTAGTGCTGTTTGTTGCAAATACTCTGGGACATTTACTGAGATATTTTATTTTGGTTGCAGTTTGTAACGAAAGTTTAGCTTCACGTAGGTGCAGAATTAGAAAAGGAAAGAGTGTTTAAATACATTTTCAGATAGTTACAGGTGTCATGGGTCAAGATTAATAAAACTAGTCATTTTTACTACTTTCTCAAGACATTCTTAAGTGACACTGGATTTTTAAATTTTTTTCTTTACTGCGAGCACAAGTTACTGGTGAACGCAGTGGGATCAGCACTGCCCTGCAGTAGTTTGTGCAAGGTGACAGCAGCTCATCCTCTGCTGCTTTTGCAGTAGCAGTGCGAATGTGAAGGTGAGCAGGGGGACACGCGACATCCCAGTACTGTTAGGGAACCAATTCTGGGTCCTCCCAAAGGTCTCAGGGACTGCAGAGACCCTACACTTCCCATCGAGAACTGCCAGCCTAGAGATCTTGCTTCCTAGGAAACAGTCATGTTGCCTAGTTTATAATCTTCCATAGAAAGTAGGAAAAAACACTTTATCCTCTCATCTTCTCAGCGACTGAGGATTGGGGTCTCTACTCCCATACCACCCGCCACTCTTCCTAAGTGCTATTTCTCACCATGACGTCATGCACAGAGGCAGCGTCCTGAGGTCCCTTGAGAGCACACTGTTCATGGTCACAGGAGGGCCCATGCTGTTGAGACCCAACCACCTTGCATATCGTTCGTGACTGTGCCACTTGGTACAGCAGCCACTGCCACACATTGCAAATGAGCAGGCAGAAGGGGAATGAAAAGAGCTGTGAGTAAAAATATATGCCAGACTTTATTTGCCTGATGTTTGTCTTTGTCTTTTTGAGATAGGGTTGTATTAGGCAGCTCGGGCTGGCCTTGAACTCACTTTGCAGTCCAGGTTGGCCTCAGGCTCACAGTGATCCTCCTGCCTCGGCCTCCCAGCTGTTGGGATTATAGGCACAAGCTACCATGCTCAGCTGTACCAGATTTTAAAGAAAGTAAAACAAGCAAAGTCATACAAACACTTTTATATTGATTATACAAAGCAGTGGATATATTACATTTAATAATATATATTACGTTTAATAATATATATATTAAAATGGATGTTTTAAATAATTTTTTTGATGTAATTGTTAGATAAAATTAGGCATGTGGCTCACATAATGTATCTGTTGAACAGGGACCATTTAGTACTCCAGGCTGGGGATGCGTGACTGAGCTGTTCGGACTAACTGTACCCATCCCTTCTCTCATGGCTTTTATTACCAAGTCATAAGCACCCTAGGGAAGCCCGTGGGTGCCATCCTCACGGTATAGCCTGGCTTTCCCATCGGTGCTCTCACAACCCTAGGTAGGGTCCTACTGTTGTTAGCTTTCTGCTGCTTGTTTCAATTAAACCAGTTCGAGGAGAAGGTCTTTTAGACTATCAAAAACATATTTTTCTCCATTAGAATTTTGTGTGTGCCCATTTTTTCCCCCTTGTAAATGGACATGCCAGATGTTCTGAGAATAGAAAAATGAACAGGGTCTTTATTGCCTACAAGGAGCCTATTGTAATCCATGCTGTTTATTGAATCACAAACACCAGCTGCTGTCAAGATCAGAGGGAGCCATCTGAATCCCCACTGGGCTTGATTCACAGTGACAGTCTCTGGGTGGAAATTAGCCGTGTGTGTGTGTGTGTGTGTGTGTGTGTGTGTGTGTGTGTGTGTGTTTCTCTGCTCCGTCCTCTTATCTCCTGATGAGAACAACTTGATTTTTAAGAATGATCTGAGTTCTCCTTTGCATCTTTTGCTTTTGAAGAAATCCCTCCTGTGTGGGCACAGGCCAGCCCTGAGCGCTTTCTGACTTCTTATTGGTGAATGGAGATGAACACAAAGTCAGACTTGGGAATGAGGGGAAGCTGAATTTTATTGAAGTGTAAATTACATGCAACTATATGCACAAATCTTGCATATTCAGTCATATGAATGTTAATAGCAATATATATCTGTATAACTGCCCCCCCTTGACCTTGAGATTAGTTTTCCAATGCTCCAGATTATTTTTTTCTGTTTTTGAAAGAACAGGCGCCAACAGTGTGTAATCTTCTGTCTGGTTTCTCTTGCTTACCAGAAAGTTCGTGAGCTGTGTCACCCACGCTGATCTTGGTTCATTGGTACTCAGAAGTATTCCGCAGTGAATATGATATCATTTCTTTCTAGGTGCTCCTGTCGATGAGATTCAGCTTCATCCTGGTTGTTTGTTGTTATAAATACTCTATGAATACTTGTATACTTATAAGTATTCTTTGTAAGACTTTGTAGACTTACCTTTGTTACATAAATCTATCTAGTGGACTCATTTTAGTAAATGCACAGATGCGGGATTGCTGGACCTCAGAGTCGCTTACACTTCTTGAAATGAGAGAGGCAGCACTGTAGCTGTTTCCTTCCACTGGTATAGGCAGTGGTATAACAGCAGGTCAACTTGTGAGAATCATTTTGGCCCAAGACTGGTGATGCTTTAAAATTTTCACAATTCCCTAAAGTACATCTCTTGTTGGAAACTCTACTACTATGGAGTTGACAGGCCATGTAGGTGATCTTTCCATTGGCACAGGGCAGGGCAGGATGCCATGACTCTGAGATATCTGGTGGTGACCTTGCCCTCATCTGTTGGCTGTCAGGGCAGACAAGAGTCCTAAATTCAAGAGTCCTGACTCTTGTTCCTGTTCTTATACCTCTAGCTCATCTTCCTAGAGAGAGATGCACTGCACAAAATAGCAAGGAAGAGAAGATGGGAGGACTCACTGAGGAAACCCAAAGCTAGATCACTTACAGACGTGTTCACTGTCTTTGCAGTTGACAAGTCAGGATAAAACCCCTGCCGTGATCCAGAGAGCAATGCTGAAGCACAATCTGGACTCAGACCCTGCCGAGGAGTATGAATTGGTGCAAGTCATCTCGGAAGACAAAGGTGGGCGCGTGCTCCTTCTGGTGGCAGGTGCTGGCAGCATGTCCATACCCTCCCCAGCTGCTGAAGGCAGGAAAGAGATATACACTGCCTGCAAGGGGGAAAAACCCATGCTGTCACCTCAGTTGCAGGGTGAAGCACCTCGAGCTGCTTCTCCCACTCACAGATTTGTTTCTCTACATTTGGGCCGTGAGGTCTTCTCCTTATTCTTTGTATACTTCTCCTCAAGCAATTTTCTGGGTAGAGATCTCTCCAGGTGGGTAGGGGCAGGATGTAGGTGGGCAGTTTGCAGATGGCCAACACACCTCCTTTGTCTGACAATTCAGTATTTCAGTTAATCACTTATAGGAGTTTTATTTTTCATTTATTTGGTACAGTGTCTTGCTACACAGCTTGCACTCCTAGTGATCCTCTGGTCTCAACCTTCCCAGTGCTGGGATTACAGTTGTATGCCACCACGCCCAGTTCAGTGACCAACATGGCACTCCCAGTGTTCCAGGACAAAACCCAGGTCCTTGTGCATGCCAGGCAGGTGCTTAGACTTCCAAGCTATCTCCCCAGCCCTAAAGAACCTCTACTGCTTATGATAATGCATATTTATGATATACATTTGTGGTGATTAAATAACAAAAGTTTCTATTTTTAAGTTTCTTTATCTCAGTCTTACTGAGGTGAAGAGCCGTCGGTCTATGAAATCTACCTACATAGCTAGTAACCCATTTTTTAGAGAAATCCCTTTTATGAAGCCTCCGTGCAAATAATCACCCCTGGAGGTGTCTACTTGCTAATTTCAGTTTGGGTTCTCTTTTGAGAGGAGGCAGATAGGGCGGTAAATGACTTCTTTGTCATACCATAGAGAGTAACTCAGAATAAGTTTCTTCTCTCAGTGAAGAAGGAGCAGCACACGTTGTTGCCTGAGGCCAACAGGGCATGACATGGGCCTAGCGTTGACCAGCGGGTCTTAATGGAGAGTTCTGCTTGCCGGCAAAGGGTGCCCTTCACCTCAGGAAGGAAAAGGAGAGGTAGACGGTGTGGGGGAGGGAGGAACTGGATTCACACTGCATTTGACCAGCAGATCACCAGGGCCTCCACATGAAGCTTAGAGGACAGCAGCTATAATTAGAATAGTGCCTTTTCCTAGACAGTAAAAGACATAGCCTCTGAGAAAATCCTTTTTCTCTTACCCTGGGAGGTTTTCTTGCTCATTTAGCTGAGCCTTAGGTTGTGAGACAAAACTTTCTCAATCATAACTTTTTAATGAAGTGACAGTTAAAAATTGGGCTTATAAAAGTAGGCCCAGAAAATAGCCCCTTGAACTTTGCTGGGTGGCCCGTGACACAGCACAGTGGAGCCAGTGGGTCCAAAAATGTACAGGGCCTGAGGTGCAGCGTGGGCCAGCAGTGTCCATCAGCTGCGTGGTTGCAGGCGAGCTGCTGGCCATCACGAGGCTACCTTCCTGTACTAGTTAAATGGAGGTATTCCATTAATGTGTGGCTTCTCTCATACTGCCAGGAGTATCTGAAGGTAGCAGAAGGGTGCTCTGAGGAAGAGGTCAGTGACACGTGACATGGAAGAATGGTACCGCTGCCACAGGAATATGTGGGCAGGAGCACAGGGACATCGTGAGGAGGCTGCTCTTTATGGTGTATCTGTGGAGGGAGTGTCCCAGGGCTGTGTGGAGCCTGACCATGTCAGCCCTGCTGTAAGATCCCAGCAGTGCCTACTTACTTGAGCCTCACTAAAATTTTTTAATCATTTGTTTATTTATTTAGTACTCAGACTCATTGTAATCCTCCTTTCTCAGACTCTCCAGCTCTGGGATTGCAGGCTTGCGCCACCATGACTGGTTTCAGGGCTGGCACAGCATACCCGGGGTTCCAGCATGCCTTGGCATGTGGTACTAGGGATCGAACCCAGGTCCTTGCACTTCACAGGCAGACACTTAGATGGCTAAGCTGTCTCCCCAGCCCCACTTGAGCCTCACTTATCTCCCAGCCCCACTTGAACCTCACTTAAACTGGTTCCAAAATCAAGTGCTTCTGTTGCCCACCTCCTGCACCCCACTACTACAAAGCTAAACTTGCCCATTTCCTTTTTTTTTTTTTCCTTTTGTAGACCCACTTCCACATGAGTGATAGGTACTATATGGCTTCTCTTAGAATCAGGCCAGTCAAATAAGCTCAGTGGATTAAAGTGCCTGCAAGCAGGTACAGGGCCTAGGGATTTAATCATGGTGGAGCTAGCCCTGCCCCCTGGGCATACTGAGATAGCAGTTGAGACTGGGCGTGGTGGTGCACACCTGTAATCCCAGCTCTTGGGAAGCTGTAAACACTAGGAGTCCGATCTAGTAGTGAGACCCTGAACACCCTGTAGACACTTCCCTAAACAAAACAAAACAAAACAAAACAACAAAAGAATCAAAGTCACTTTAGGCGGCAATTTCATATCAGAATGGGAAAAATCTGTGTTCAGAAAGTGCAGGTATCTAGTTGAGGGTCACTGAAGTTGCTACCAGATGTTCACCATCTGTCTTAGTTACTTTTTCTTCTGTTGCTGAGACAAAATACCCAACACCCCAAATTAAAGAAGGAAAGGTTCGTTTAGCTCACAGTCTGTGGAGGTTTCAGTCCATAATCAGCTGGCTCCAAGGCAGGGTGGCATGGCCAAGAGGCAGCATTCATGGCGGCAAAAGATAGCACAAGCAACAAGGATGCAGGGGGAGAGAAAGCCCCTTTTCCTCCTGGATACTGTACGTAGGCACCCTGCGCTACTCATGCCATCTCTGTGCCTCCTCTTGCACAGGATGACAGTGTTTCCAGAGAGGACCCTGGACCCCTGTTGAGTCACTTAAACTTACAAACTTCTCAAGCTGACACAATGGATAGCAGTGTCTTACAAGGATACTGTTTAATATTAAAATGAGCGAAACATGGTGGTACACACTTACGATGCCAGCACTTGGAGGCTGAGGCAGAAGGGTCATCACAAGTTCTAGGCCAACCTAGGCTACATAGTGACTTAAAGGCCAGCCTGGTCTACATAGCAAGACCCTGTCTCAAAAAAAAAAAAAAGACCAAAAAATTAAAATGCGAACTCTGAACAAATCAGCAACTCACAGTAAATGACTGGTTTGACTTGAGATTATTTCATGCAGACTTTCAGTCTTCCAAATAAAGCATTCTAGAAAATGCTATAGGTCCTCTGGATTTTTTTCCCCCATGTCACTGGGTTTTTTTTGGTCTTTAAGAAATCTCTACACTCTGGTAGGAAATGGATTGCAGGAGACAGGAACCCTGGGTTCTAGGCCCAGCTCTGCGACTCACTGGTGTCTCAGTTACTCTTCTTTCATTGCTGGGACAAATACCTGACACCCAAAATGAAGGAAGGAAAGGTTTATTTAGCTCACAGTTGCTGGAGATTTCAGTCCATATTTGGCTGGCCCAAGGCTGAGTGGAACAGGGCAGAGAGCATCCAGTTCATGGCGGTGGAACAGCAACAATCGCGACAGAGGCAACCGACCAACCAGGGCTCCAGAGAGCAACAGCAACGTCTGTCTCTGTCTCTCTTTATATTACATTCAGGCTCTCTACCTCAGCCTGTCCTCTTCAGGCCACAACCATAATCCCAGCAGTACTCAGACCCATAATCTCATCAGTACTAAAACATATAATCCAGTGGATCATGAGTCACGTCTCAAACTCTAGAAGTCCCTGCTCCACGATTACATGAGGCTTTGGGGGGACATAAACCACAACAACTGGCTATGGTCCTGGGAACTTCCTGTAACTTCCCTGGGCCTTTGTTTCCTCCTGCACTTTTTTTCTGTGTTTTGCATTCTTTTCTCTTTTCTTACTTTCACGTTCTATACTTGAACATTAGGTTCAGGGTGAGGATTTCTAAATCTTTATTTGCATTTAGCTTTTGGAAAGTAACTGAGGTGTTGTTGGGACCAAGTAGGGGCAGAGTGGACATTGTGTGGTCCAGGTCACATCCCAGGAATGAAGGGCTCTTGTCCCAGCGGTGGTTCTGGGTGAGAGTTACACCTGTTCTCCGCGCCGCACTGCCCTACTTGAGCTGACTGTCTTCTCTTCACTTCACTTTTTCAGAACTCGTGATCCCAGACTCAGCGAATGTCTTTTATGCCATGAATAGCCAAGTGAACTTTGATTTCATTTTACGCAAAAAGAACTCAGTGGAAGAACCAGTGAAGCTGCGCAGCCGGACCAGCTTGACGCTGCCCAGGACAGCTAAACGGGCTTGCTGGAGTAACAGGCACAGCAAGATCACCCTCTGAGCAGGGGTGCCAGAGACCCCAGCTGCCCAAAGCAGAGTCAGGCCGAGAAGGGACTGGTGGTTGCGACTACCATCCAGTGTTAGCGGGTTATTGGTGAAATCAATGGATATTTATTGAGTACCTGTGGTGCACAAAGCAGTTCGTGGAAATGACTTCAACATGAAAAGGACAAGTGATTTACTGATCCTCTTTGGCTTTTTTGAGACTGAGATACAAAACTATCCACATTTTATATATATGCACATATATTTAGTATATATACATATATGTATATATATGTATATATATGATATATAAGAGAGACTTTATGGGATGTTTGGGATTATGGAAAAACAAATTTGCACAACGGCCTGGGAAGTTGAGGTCACTTTTTTTTAGGGAAGTAGAAGGAGCTGAGAACCTAGTCTTATACTTTCCAAATAAGTAGAGTCAGTCCTAGAAGTACGGAGTGTCCTTTGTGTCAGTATTACAAGAAGTCCAAGCTTTATTTTTCTAAAGGGAGAGGATTACTTTCTCAATCAAGTGCCACCACATAAAACAACTGCAGAGGTTGGAACTGCCACTGGCTGAATGAAAAGCCACTTTGGGAAGGGTTTGGATGAGTCTGTGGCCTCCGACCTCCGACTGCGTCTGCCGATTTCTGCTCCCAGGGAGGGCCAGGAAGCAGCCCAGAGGCCCCTGCAGTCTCCCCTGCGCCACCACTGGTTGCCATCACAACATCTCTGGAGTTAACGCAAGTCTGTTTGATTTCTGGCAGCCCTGTTGTTTCTGTTTTATCTCCTAAAGAACATATCATAATCATTCTTGCACAAAAGCCATGGTCTTTGGTAACTTATCAGCCAGAAAAGAAAACACAGAAGAACCGTGACTCATTTGGACTCTTATCTGTCTTGAATGCCACTACTTTATGGCCTTCTCTGATTTGCCTCTCGCATGTACACCGTCTGTCTGGAGTCTTCTGCCATCTGGATCCTAGTACCTCTCTATTATGTGCAATTTGTTCCTCAGGTGTAGAAAGTTCTACTGAGCTTAATTACATTTGATCAGTTTGAGCTTGTGATCACCCTCTTCCTGGCCCCTGCAGAAGATGTTCCTTGCTGATAGCAGCGTCCACTTTACCTTTGTAGTATTCCTGTGCCTGGTCCTGGGAAGAGAAGCAGGAGTGCATACTTTACCTAGTTCTTTCTCAGAGAGGTACAGTCTTCCAGATGGAATCAATAGCATTCTTTTTTCAGGTGCCCATATTTACTATCATAGTGTCGCTGTTCAGTGACATTTCTGTCTCTAGTAACACCATTGTGCTCTCCCTTCCACATCTGAGCTATGCGGGGGTTTGAACTAAAAAGCCATAGCCGGGAAGCTGACATGTGTAAGAAGCACTTTCAAATTGTAGTTTCTTTTTTTAAAAAATCCCCCAATGCCAGTTTTTATTCCAAAATAAAGAGAATAAACCCAGAAAAATGTGCAGGTTATAATGTGGAGCTTTGGTCCCCCTGATCTTGTAATACAGCTCCCGAAGGTAGTGTGGGATTTGTGTTATATAAAGAGCTGCGTTAATTCTGCAAGTAACACCAGGAAACTTGCAGAGATTTGTGTTGATGGACCAAAGAGTGAGCCAGGAAGGCCTCGGATGTCCTCAGACATCTGATATCCTTTGTAGGAGATCACACTGTGTGTTGTATAGAGTGACTACATTTCAACTAGCCGAAAAGCACTTTCTTTTGTGAGCCCCTTTCCATTTGTGCTTCTGTGCATAGAGAAGAGATGCCCAGGGTCTCAGCCATCAGGAAGATTGAAATAATGTAGCCTCAGGCTGACTTTCTTGGTGTGAAGGTCACAGCAAAAATGTAAAACTATCGGTCTCATTAGGGTGTGGCTACCAAGACATACCTGTTGTGCCCATGTGCTCGCCCTGTGTATTTATACTGTATATGTAGATCCTAGATTTATATACTGCATTGTAAAAAAATATAGTTACCTTTTTTTTAAAAAGACAATGGAAATTCCAAGTAGATGAAACATGGCCTCATTTATTTAATGCCACTTGTCTTAGATTTGCTTCATGGTGGACAGCAGGGTAATGTTTCCAGCTGTTTGCATGCTCGTCTTTTTTGCAACCCTCTCATCTGTTTATCCTTTGGTTAAACTAATAAACTGATTTGGGACTTGGTTGGCATGTGCTGCCAGACCCAAAGGGACTGTATCTGGAGTGTTCATCAGTTGGGCTCCGGGTTCCAGATAGGTTGGTAAGCCCTTCATGAGCCCATTTGGTATCAGGTGGAGGGTGCAGTGGGAAAGCCAGCAGCAGTGTGGGAGAAGACGGTCCCCAGCAGCAAGTGTCCCAAGCATTTAGGGGGAAGAACAGAGACTCAGGAAATGCCAGCAGAGGTGATGCCTTCCTTGCGTGCTGTTCTTAGGCGTCATGCACTAGGACGCCTCTTATGTAATCCACCTGAGAAGGAGGATCTGAGGTAGTGGTACTCTGCCTTCTTCCTGAGCTCTGTTCCTGTTTGGCTGCCAACGGGATCATCTTTCGACCTTCTGTGGTCTCCAGATGCCACAGAGTGTGGAAAGGTCTTCCTAAAAGTCATTCAGGCTGAATCTGACGTTACTCTACAGAGTATTGTCTTTTTCCATACTGTTTCCAAAAGTTACCCAGAATTATTCTCTGATGAATTACTAAATGAACCCAAATTATAGCATTTTGTATTATATTTTGGAGATGCTGACAGAAATTTAGGGGGCAAGAACTAAGCATTTTCGTGGTAACTGACACTATGGGCTGGAGCAGGAAGAGATTTCTAAATTCTGCCAATAATTCCCTGTTCTTTCAAGACCATTATAGAACACCATTTCCCCGGCTTCGTCCCTATCCAGAAATTGGCCTTGGTGACTTTGGCCTGAGGTAATGATTTGTCTAGATTTCCTTCCTTGGAGCATTTCCACATTCTTCCTGCAGCACAAACCCTCAGGCAGCAAATAGTGTTGTTGATGTGCGCCAGCCTCAGTGGCTTTGAGAAGTTCCTGATGACAACACTCTTCTCCAGATGCCTACGGTTCATATGTCATGTTTTCCATCGCTGTTGCCCCTAGAATCTCTCTTAAAGTAAATACCTCTGCAAGGAATGTTTCAAGTTAAGCTAGGCTAGATAGCAGCAACAAATCAAGTAATTTAAACAAGCTTTTATTTTTTCATTAAAGTGCCAGTGTATCGTAATGTCAGGCAAGTCTCTGGAGGCTTTTCTGTGACAGTGGCACAAGGGCCCAGCTGGCTTTTATCTGTAACTCTGCCATCTCAGCTTTTTCTTACAAGTCACAGTGGCATTATGAAGAGCACAAGTCACACTGTTCTGTTCATCTTGAGACAAGTGGCACATGCTTCCATTCACAGTGCATCAGCCGGTCTGTGACCCCAGTGAGAGTTCAGGGCACTGGGGGAAATTTAGAGTACTTGGGTACTTGGTGAGCTTAGCAGTTCCTACCTCTTGAGGTTTGTGTAGTGTTAAGGGACGGCACTCAGACAAACGATTGTGCTTGGCCTAGGGAAGCCATGGCCTCGAGCCCCTGACCTCTGGCCTGGGTGAGCGACCAAATGGTCTAGATGTGAGTTGGAAAGCTGAGAGGTGACCTTCCCCACGTGGACCTGCAGCACCCTGGGAGCACCTCAGCCTGTTGCTGGTCTGGGGAGAGACTAATACAAGGAGTTGGAGAGTGGCCAGGGTTCCTGCAGCTTGTTCCACTGCTGTGGTCCAGAGCAGTTTATGGAGACAGGCATGTGGGGGCCTGCACAGTTTCAGTAGCAGGCCTGTGGGCTTTGTAATGTACATCAGTTTTATGCAAGAACAGCCAGGATGAAGCCATCAGGAGCTGCAGCCTCTCCCTCAGAGCCCAAGGGATCCAGTGATTCTGAGCAGGGCTCACCTTCCTGAACGCAGTCTCACTGGAATCTACAGAGCTGCTGGATGCCCCCGCCTCTGCCTTTCCCATAGGAAGGGGATCGCCACTCGAAAGGTCCCTATCCAAGAGAGTTCAGATGCACAGCTGTGTGCTGCTAGTCCGCGGGCGTGGCACACCATGAGTGTGCAGCATCCTTTGCAGGCTGCTTGCTCAGCCCCGCCTGTGCCCTTCTCGGCTGTTGTGCGGTGAGAGCCTTCCTCACACTAAGAACCAGGCCATCTCTGCTTCCAGCTTAAACCTCCCTCCCGCCACTCTTCCCATCCATTGTCTCTCCTTTTTGGCCTGTACACTTGTTATTACTGCCTCCAGCAGCCAGCCTCCATCTCTCTCCTGGGCAGCAGAGCTTTGTGGGTGCCACTGTGGAAGCTGCTGCTGCCCTCGCCTCTCAAATTCCAAAGATTGCAAGCTCTGTCTCCTTCCACACGGATGTGCACTAACCTTCCCCCGTGCACCTTCAAAGACCGCCATTCCCTTCAAGTCTTTATAGTTCATGCTGGCATTTTAGAAAGCAGCTAGAACTGCCCCAGTCACACAACCCTTGGAAAACTCCAGTCCTATTTAGAGTCAGTTTCTGACTTTCAACGCCCTCTTGAGAGAAGATGGATACATGGTCGCTGGATGTCTCCTAAGCTTCTGTGCAGAACAGAGAGGAAGGGTTGTTCATTGTTCGCTCCACCTTGAAATTCAGGTTCCCTAAGGTTGAGTCTGTAAAGGCCCAGAGCAGCCCTCTGGACCTGCAGGGGCTTGGAAGCAGGCAGTTTGTTCCCAGATTGGAAGCCCCAGGTTGCTTTGATATGGCAGTTTTATTAAAACATTCATTGTAGAGGAAGCCAAGCTGAGGAAACTAATGAGAGGGACATAAAAATAAACACAATAGATGAGAAATGAAGAGAAACCAGTTCTCAGATGATTCTTCATTCTTTCCACTCCTTTCCTTTGGGCTGAGAGTAGCACAGCTGGTGTGTCTAGAACAACCCAAGCAAAGATCATCGCAAATATTAACACATTACAGGAGAAAGCAAAGCAAAACGAAAAAAACGAGAGTATGAGGCTGCTTTAGTTAAACTCACACAGCAGAAAGAAAGCTGTTCTCTTGCTCCGTGGCAAATGTGAATGGAACCACCCTTGGGATTCAATTCTATGTCCAATAATTCTGTTGATGAATTCCTCCTGAGGACTCACTCTTGTTGTAAGAGGAGGTACTATTTCCATGTCATTAGTTTTCCAGTGCTGGGATTGAACCCAGGGCCTTGATACTGAGCCGTATTCCAACCTTTTTAAAACATTTTGTTCTGAAACAGGGTTGTGCTAAGAAAGTTATCCAGGCTTAGCATCCTCCTGACCCAGCTTCCCACAGTGCCAGCCTTGTAGGTTCATGTCAGCAGACACAGCTCTGCGTAATCATTTGTAACATAATGTACCATCATTTACCATCATTTATTTCTCTGTTCCAAGTAGGCAAACAGAAAGAGGTGTTGTCCTTACCTTAACTGCCCCTCAGCACCATGGCAGCTCCCAGGGACCCTCTCCACCCACAGCCCTTCCAGCTCTCCTCCCACCACATAGATCAGGACATCTCTGTTCTACATAGGTCCTTTCTGAAGTAACAAATCTCACAAAGCAGAACCAGGGCACACTGAAGACATTCAAGGCAGCTTCTTCTTAGGTGTCTGAGTAGGCCACTCATTTCTTCTCAGATTTTCATTCTCATTTTAACTTAATTTTGTCATGAAAATCCTTAATAAATGATTTTGTTGTTGGTAATGAAGATCATTTCTGATCATTTCTAGCTGGAAAAGTGTCCCAAAAACACATTGTAGAGAGCCTCCTAAAAAGAGTTCTCTTTATTTTAGAGTCACCAGTTGGAGGGATTTGTTCCAATCATAAATGAAAACTTGTAAGATTCCTAAGTTTGCCACTGAATAAAACCTTTGTTTTTTGATACCATAGGACAGAACTTCGGCACTATCTTTTAGGGAAGTAACCAAGCTTAGAATTCTCCAGAAACAATGGCCAGTGCATTTTAGAATTAACCTACAGAGTGAAGATAGCCAACTTACTTTGTCTTCTTTATCTAGTCTCTCTTCTTTCTCATCACTGATGCCAACACAGCCATAGCACTTCCTCCTAATGAGTCCCCCATCACTTCCAGATCAATCTTTGCACAGTTGTCCTTTCTCTAAGGCTGAAAAGCTTCCCCACCCACAAGGCCCAGCCCTCCTGCACTCTCTGGCTTCTCATACTCCAGTTTAGTGCAAACCCAGAAATCCCACCAGTGTTGGTCATCAACCAGTGTTTGAATAATCAATGATCAATCATAATTTTGAGCTAAGATTTTTTTTTTTTTAATTTTTCACAAAAGAGTTCCACAAGGCAGATACTTGATCAGTTTTAAACCCTGATATAGCACAGCAAGATGGACAAAGCAGGACGTGGGCCATCAGCTCCTGATCACCAGGATTCCTGCAGGAGACCCAAGAAACCCAAAGCAAGGCCCATGCAGCAGGTCCCCTTCAAACTTTAAGTGCACACGCCACCCACAAGGGCACCAGCACTGCTGAAGTCAGATTTGTCTGTCCAGAAGATCACTCCTGAATCCTCAAGGGGAACCAGACAGGTTTAACCTTAGAGGCAGAGAGAGCAGGTGCCAGGAGTAGGGGCAAAGGCTCTGTGCTGATGGTCTTCTGTGGAACCACGCAGGCCAGGGATCTTAGTTTAAGACCAGAAGGAAGACAGAACAAATAAAAAGGTCAAAGAACCTTTGGACTGCTGATGAGACAGTTTTGTAAGGGAAAGACTAGCTCTCCAGTTTACAAAGTTCCAACACTGGGGTGCAGACTTTAGTAGGGGATAGCAAAGCATGGGCAGATGAGGCAAGAGCTTCATTCACAGTAGAAAATTCTAGTCTAGAACTTCAGAATTTAAATCCAATGTATTCAAGGAAAGACAATTCTTAAAACTCATCAGACCAGCTGACGGAGGGTGGGGGGGGGAACAAAAGTTCTCTACTAAACACAGCACAAAAATCAACTCAGTCTTCCTCTACTTGCAACACCCCAGCCACTTGTAACCCCATTAAAAAAATAATTAAAAGCAAGCACACTTACACACACTCAAATACGCAGACAAAATACCCAATACCCAAGGAAACCTTAGGAACCACCTAAGAGTTTTTCACTAGCTTCCCAGGTGCTCTTCCTGTTTCTCTAGAAGAGTCAGGCTCTGACAGTTCTGCCCAAGCAGTAAAAACTGGAGTTAGGCAACGCTCCTTTCCTCAGTTTCCTGCCGTATTAGTCAGTGGAGAAAAATAACAACCATGAATCAGGAAGGAAGGTGATGATTGAGGTGAACCACCAGGAGATATCAAGGATGACAGATAGTGATCACATAGTCGGACCCTGGATTTTGTATCAAGTGAGTCTATGAATAAAGCAGAAAGGAATTTCAGAGGACATCTTTTGAGAAATGGTGTCTGCCTAGGATTTTGGCTCCAAGAACTTACTTCCCTGATTGCTGGCTTAAATCTGTGCTCCATTGTTTCTGGCCAAAATCTCTCTCCTTAAGAGCAGAGCAATTTGTTTTTGAATGGTTAGAATCCCCAGACAGGCCTCCTTGCAGGAGCCAGGCTGGGAAATTCAGGAGACTCAGATGGTGGAACAAATGTGTTGATGCTGGTCCCTCCCCGGGGTGCGACGAAAGCTTGCAACATCTGTTTCTCTGCCTCATCCTACCAACAGTGCTTCCCCCACATTTTGTAAAATAAATAATTTGAAATATAATGAACAACCAGGGAAGGGAAGCTGCTGGCCTAAAAATGTGCTCTGTGAAGAGGAACTCATAAAACTCACACCTGCGGTTTGTTCCCGGACTAAGGGATGGAGCAGAGGGTGTGTGGTGCTGTAGTAGCCTGTGACCCTAGGTCAGAGCAGGGCTCCTCCTGCCCCTGCCCTGTATATATTATATTTCTCCATATAAATACAATATCCTGGCTCAAGAGGCCACAATAAAAGGGCCAAAGGTTGAGTTCTTTTTTCCCTCAAATATCTATAAAAGCCTCTCAATATCTATTTACCATAGTTTAGTCACATGGAAAACTGGACACACCTTTATGAAAGCCCAGTTTCCATGATGGTCAAGGGCCATGTTTCAGTCAGATATCATTACCACCTCTATCAGGCAATGAGGCTGACAATAAAAAAAATCACTTTACAGCAAGGCTCATGACGGAATTCCTTTCAATGAAAAGCCCAATTAATGTAATTTTAAATGTTTTGATTCTGTCACCCAAAACACCTTTGGTATAGGCACAAGTTTTCAAGATCACATAAAATGAACTAACTAGACCAATAACACATAAAATGAACTAACTAGACCAATAAATGTAGCCTAGTTGTCTTGGAGTTTTAAAGTCACACCTGTCACATAAAATGGACAATCTAGACCAATAAATGTGGTTCAGTTAACTTGACTGCTTTAACTACCCACTGACTGATGTGACAGCTTGGTGAATCTGTCTCTTGGACAAAATTCTGAGCCATTTTGGCACCCTAACACGGGCAGCATTGTTGGGTAGCCAGTGAGCCAAAGAATTGAGTGTCTGGACTGAAATTGAACTTACCAGTTCCCATAAGGCCTACCTTCTAGCCATAGTAGAAAATAGAGTTTAACTTCTCTACCTCTCTCCCCTGTCAAAAATACATTAATTTGGTCCATCAGATCAGACCACTTTGGTTAGATGATTGTGACCATTAAAACAATCTGGAGCAAACAAATGAATGGCCTTTGAGAAAATCCAAACGGCAATGAATTAGTGTGGGCCCCAGCTCAGGGAGCCTTCAGAGCTCATCCTTTGAGGGCACAGTGTCCAGGGAAGCTGGTGACGGCAATGCTTCTGTATTCTTGGCGTTGCGGTGGATGTGGCCTTGCTTCCGTGACTTCCAGGAATGTGTCCTGTCCCAGTCCGTCGCCACTGTCTCATTGTCCCAGATGGTCGAGGTCTCTGTATCACTCAAGTAGCCTGGCTGCCCTGTGTAGTGCGTGGGGTAGATGAGCAGGGGTTCGGCAGAGAAGGCTTTCAAGTCCCTGGACTCATAGTACTCTTTGTACGCGGCTCTGAAAACAGAAAGTACACAAGCACATGAGGGGCAGAAGCCTTCAGGGACAGGTGAGAAGAGCAGAGGGGCCCTGCTTGTCACCTCTGAAATTGCCATTGATCCATTTCCTTATTTTTAAAGTTGTGGCAAATTTTAGGCTACAAACACCGTACACATTTGTTTAAAACTTTTAGAAGATCTAAACACAAAGAAAAAAGGTCAGAATATTCCTGGTGCTTTTGGATAGAAAACTTGAATGGTTCATTTGAGGTTCATTTGAGTGGTTCATTTTAGAAGATAAAATTAAAGTTTGTTGCACCATAGTGATAAATAAACATGAACAGTTCACAAAAAGTGCCTTGTTCCTGGATTAATAAATTAAGACATCTGAGATCTGGACAGCAGCAGGAGGCTGAGTGACGTGGTAAAAGACTGGAGAAATGCCAGTGGGGCCTAGCTTTCCAGTCCCCAGCTCACTGTTCTTAGTCCCTGAAAGTGCGAAGAACGGGGATAACTCGGCTTCCCTCCCAGTGCTCCTGTGCTAGTTATGTGAGGTGATATCTATGTCATTCCCTGGTCTGGGAGTGTAATAAATACTAAGTAAACAGATATTAATTTCTCTTTGGTCTTGGGGACAATGATTTGTTTGACCTCCAGGTCCTCTGCTAGGGGTACTGAGGTAGAGTCAGTCTCTGATAGGCTACACATAAGACAGTAAGAAGCTCTATTATTACAGAGGATAGGAGACAAATGAATAAAATGCAGCATGGGGCAATCTCAATGGCAAAATGAAGGCCATCTAACTATACATCACCCAGCAATAGAATAAGAAACCTTGTTTTCCACTCCAATCCTGAATCTAGGAATCACTGCTATTCCCTGTTGTATTTAGGCTAAGCTCTAAGGATACACAGCATATTGGGGAGAAAGCCACACACAGCCACCAGTTACCGCATCTCTTGCTAAGTGCTAGGCCAGGGTAAGCCCCTGCTATAGTACGAGCATCACAGCACCTGCTTCCACAGATACTCTGCCCAGGCACTATCTACAAACCTCTCCGTGAATACAGGTATGACAATGTGTTGCAGTTATGTCAGTGTTTCCAACCAGATCCTGAGCTCTGCAAGGACGATTATCACTGCCTGGCCAACAGTGCATAGTAATGGAGCTGAAGGAACTGAAAATTTTGGACTGCTCAGGAGAACAACCTTCACCTGATGGTGTGTGAAGTTATGTGAGTAAGAAGAGCAAAGAGAGGAAGAAATCTGGGTGTACTGTGTTCTACACAGAGCGTTAAAGAAAACCACTGACAAGGCTCTCACCATCTCTGCTTTGTTTTCCTCAACTATTAAAAGGAATAATCACCTGAAGGAGCCCCTCTTGGTGACAATGATAGAAAATCACTTAGGAAAGTGGCATAGTTTTGGAAAGTGTCCAGTACTAGCCAGAAAGCATAACTCAGGAACAGGCTGTGCTCAGGCAACAGGTGGGCAGTTGAAGGACACTCACACGGGATGCTTGTTGTACATGATTGGCAGAAACTCATCCACAGGCAGCATCTTCCCGAAAGGATCAGCTCCAACCAGCTTCTGTGCTCCTTCCAGAGAGATAGCGTAGCCCAAGGTCCAATAGGAATAGTCGGCTTCAACCAGATTGGCCACATTGGGTACTGCTTTCTCTGGTTCTTTCACTTGCATCCTCTTCCTACCAATGTAACTACAAGGAAATAGGTGGCTCAGAAAAATTCCAACTCGAGCATCAGTCATTAATGAGAATAAAGCAAAGCTTTGCTTTATACAGCCATCTTTGTAAATACGGACCCACTGTGTCTCCTGCTAAAATTATCACACTACAAAAAGCACAGCATCTTTCACCGTGACTGTCATTTGCCACTTAACACTCCAAGTATTCCTCCCCTTAGGTGACTGTGCTTAAGCCAGAAAGTTAAGATGTAAAAGATTAAAAGAACTGTGTTTTTGTAAAGGTGGCGTGGGATTTCCAGCTGTGTTTACAGAGGTTGGAAAGGAATAGAAAAAGGACAGATGTGAAAATTCTGAGTTTGCTGTCTTCACATCCCCAGAGTTTTAATCTTGGATGTTTTTTGCGTAGTTCTCCAAATAGTGGTGGTAAACACAGGACAGAAAAAGCTGAGGGAAAGAAACAGTATGTGCAAGACGACCTAGAAATTCAACAGCAGCCTGAAATTGTTCCTGCTGGGAATTAGGACTGGTAGCTCCTGAAAGGCATATTTGCTGGTACTCATTTGGCTTTACCCAGCTTCCTCCCAGGCCTGCTGCTGTGAGGAGGGCATCTAGGCCAGTCTCGTCATTCATGAACAACTTCTAGCACACAAGAAGTACCTTCAGCCATTTTTGCCTTGGCGCAGACTACTCCCAGGTCTGTGATCCATTACTTTTGTCTGGAATCTGTTCCTTTGGAGATAGGCTAGAGTCTCTGGGCTGTGGTAAAGCAGTTCTTCCTTTATCTTGTGCTAAAAGGTTTCTTTGAACATTCAAGGGGTTCTCCCTAGTCAGTGCACACCAGGATTTGTAGAAGATATCTAGGTGCCTTCTTAATTTCTTTGGAGGACGTGAAACAATGTACTCTCTGCCAATGTCTTCTCACTATAGAATATACATTTCTCTAGAGCATCACTTCATAGATAAGAGATTTCAAATGAACCCTTGAAATGTTGCTAGAGGGGCTGAGTTTATGCTTTTACTAATTTAAATTATCTAAATTTAAAAGTTGAAGTTTTGCAAAATCTTTTTTTGTTTGTTTCTGTGAAACAAGTTTATTATTTGGTAGGACTACCATTTAGCAGATGAAAATTTATATTCTGGATTGATATGTGTTCCAAGTATAGAAACATATAGGAGTTTGAAACTTGGAACAACAACAACAACAACAAAAAATTCATCTCATCAATGGTTTTCAAATACTAATTACATGCTAAAATAATAATACTTGGATATATTGGATTAAATAAAGTATACTAAAACTTACTTTACCTAATTTTTAAAATCTTTTTGACGTGATCACCAGAGAGTTAAAAATAACATACACCATATTTCTACTGAAGATTACTCCATTATGATTTTAATTTGATTATTTCCATTTTCCAAGAAAATTTAATGTAGCAATCATAGACAGGTGATTGCTTTTCATGTTTTGGGTTTAAGTAGCATTTGTTTCTTGGTAGAAGTTGAAACTGCCATCCAGTGAGTCCCTGAATTAGGGAAGTCCTGTCCCAGGGATATGTTCCCGGTTCAGATTTGTTCGTAAGCAGCATGTTGGTACAGTACAGTGCAGCTATAAATGTAAACTATTTTTATTTTTCAGTAAGTACACAGCAGCACAACCACGGCAAAGTTCCACTGATGTAAGTTATTTTCATTATTTGTTTGTAACTGTGAACATTCATTTGCACTGTGAGGTCCTTTTTGAAAGTTTGCAGCTTGAATATTCATAAGTTGGAGATTTACTGTAGCTCTCTGGGGCTTTATAATACATTGTGATGGAATATCACAATGTATCTGACTTCATCAGTCTGTGAAATTTAGAGCATTTCAGCCCATACATCCTTCCTAGGACAACCACCAGTCTTTCCTGGGTCTGGGTCCTGAGCAATTTGGCAGTCAAGTTACAAGAGGGACATGTGGGGCCAGCCAGATAGCTCAGTGGACTAAAGCGCCTGCCTGCTTAGGCAGAATTCAGCAGCTGGGGTTTGACCCCCAGTGTATCATGCCAGCCCTGCCCCCGGGTTACTCTGAGAGGGCGATTGAGACTGGGCGTGGTGGCGCACGCCCATAATCCCAGCACTGGGGAGGCTGAAAACAGGAGAATCGCTATGAGTCTGATCTATTAGTGAGACCCTGGAGACTCTGCAGTAAACATACATACACACACATACACACACACACACACACACACACCCCAAGTGGGGCATGTGGCCCTCCCTAAGCCTGAGGTTTCTGAAGTTGAACCTCCTTCAATTTGAGTGTGATTATTGCTTCTGCACACCACTTCTCATGAGGGCATCAAATAGCTAGCAGGTTGCAGGCCAGTGAGGCCTCTACCACAGGCTGCAAAACCATTAATTCAGGGAGGATTAATGTGAAGCCATGGAAGGAGAATGTGGGGAGAGCAATGATCTCTCTCATCGGCCTGTGAATTCTGAACGGAGTCACTGACTGACACCTGACACGGAGCAGGTTTCTATTTACTATACAGTGCTGATTGGGCGGCCTACCTCTCTCAGTTAGTTGAGCCTTGGCTACATTTCTTTTGGTGACAACCCATTTTCTGAGAGACCAAGTATTCCACCCAGAGCCAGAGTTAGACTTTCCTCTGAGGATGGGAGGAGCAGATATAGCTCAGCTACTGCAGCTGCTCCAAAGGTGCTGGTTTGAACTTCCCAAAATTTGCCTTTGACAAACAGCTGGGGACTGAACAACATGGGTGGGAAATTTCTACCACATTTGAAGGAAAGAGAAAGCGGTTTTTTTTGTTGTTAGTTTTTGTTTTTTGAGAAAGAGAAAAGAAAAAAAAAAAAAAAAGAGAAGAGCGAAGAAAAGAAAAACCAAACCTAAGACACTTCTCTGATCTCCTAAGGAGAGCTTCAAGTAGGCCATCAGAGTTTTGTGCTTGAATGACTCCCTGTCCTCCTTCTCTGTGCCCAGCCACGTTACCCTCTGCTTTGCAAGTGAGATTGTCACTGTGCTCAAAGTTATATCTCTGCTCTGTCAGAAGGTTCCAGAACTGCAGCCATATTCCGGCCACAAAGAATCTTCTCTAGTTTCTTACCCTGAAGAGTAAATGGATGCAAAAGAGAGTGGCTCGTGCATTTTTATGTCTGGAAACATTTGTGGAGTGAAAACCAGGTAATGAAAGCCGGAGCTATGTCTCCGACCAGCTGGAGAGGTGGGGTTTTTCTGGCCCTTGGAAAGAACTGAGTACCTTTCATGCTCTCTAGTAACTTTATGTTGTTACTCACATCAATTCCCAGTCCAGCTGGGCTCGATCAATGTCATCCATCAGCTTCATCAGCTTCTTCTTGAACTGATGTTCGAAACGCACATCATCCTCAATAACAAGAGTCTTCTCCAGTTCTCGGTCAATTACCTGCAAAGGTCATCAGTGGGGAGACACCTTATGAAGATTTCATTAGGCAAATAAGTATATGGAAGTCAAGGGTACAGTAACATAATTTGTAATAGCTCATAGCTGGATTCTAAGCAAAGGCTTATCAATTGGAGTGGATAAACTGTGGTTTACCACAATAATGAGAATGTTAAAATCTACACCTAAGTGCAATGTTACAGGTGAATCTCCTAAATACAGTGCTGACAGGTTGCATATTCCAGGTGTTTCTATTCATAAAACAAGAAAGTACAAATAGACTCGAACTGCTCTGTGCTGTTAGAGGACGGGAGGGTGATCAGCACTGGGCACTGGTGACCAGGAAGAACACACTTGGGGTGCTAGTAACCTATTTCTTGATCTGGGTGATAATTAACATGACTGTGTTGTTCAGCTTGAGAGGTTTCAGTGAACTGTATCTTATGAGCTAGATATATTTATATATCTATCAAACTTCATTTAAAGTTTAAAGAAAAAAAGAAGGCATAAGCTGGATCATTAAATGAACGGGATCATGGGCTCTTTCATGGGGAGACTTTATCATTTTGTGTAGGAACTGAACCCTACTCAGGAACCCTACCCTCCAGCTCCACCCCCATCGATATCTTGATCTATAAGGCGTGGGGCCCAGTTCTGGCTCTGCTTTCTCTTATCTGGACAGGTTAATTAAATTTTTCTTCTTGGGTTAAAGAGATCCATCCCCCTAATCTACCTCACAAGACCTCTGTGTGATTTCTTATGGGAATGTCTTATATAAATGTCAACATAATAGGTACATAAAAGGCATGCCTCTTAATAACAAGAATGAACTAGAAAGAGAGTATCTCCCAGGATATGGGTGTCTTCCCCTGCCACCACTCTAAGTGGCAGTGAGCTGCCCTCTTTGTCCTTCTGTTGCTGGACTTGGGCCTGCAGGAGACACAGTCACGAGAAACTCTCCAGCATATGTCCAGGATGGCTACGGGCTTACTTTCTGTCTGGACCTACAAACCCCCTCTCCCTTTCTCCCTATTCAGAAAGTGCTCTAAAGCTTTATTTACCTCTTTCCAGACAGAGTAGTGACTCAGAAAGCAGCCGATTTCCCCCCTGGTGAGAGGCCTGGAGGAGTAGGGATCTCGGTAACCGGGCAGCATTTCAATGTTCAAGGCCTTCAGCTGGCTTGTGTTGAGTGCCCTGCATGACAGAGAATGTGTCTGAAAATTACCAAAATCAAGGGGTCCTGCTCCCTGCCCCAAGGAGGGGTGGGGGAGAGAGAGAGAGAGAGAGAGAGAGAGAGAGAGAGAGAGAGAGAGAGAGAGAGAAAGCTTCTGCATATTTCCCCAGAGCTGTTGCACAGAAGGAGAGACATCCCAGTTTCCCAGTTTCCCATGGTTCTTTCTGAGTGCCTTAGAGTTCAGGTGTTATGGTAGCAGCACGAACTTTGTGAAGCTAGGATGGTGTCTTGACTCTTGTGCATCCCTCATGGTCCTAAGCAAGATAGAGCTAAGTGTCATACATTTCCTGAACACTGAAAGAACGCTTGCCTCACGAAGCGAAAGTGGTTCATAGGAGCACTGAATACCAGAAGGGAGGAGGACAGGAAGGGATGAGGAGAGGGATTATGTGCATGTGTGATTGTTCCTTCGTAGCTAAAATTAATACAGGATTAAAAATAAAAATAATGGAGAAGTATTTCCAGAGTGGCAAAGACCTATAAATACCTTACTCTTCCACAAAAACAACGAGAACACAGACAAAATGGTCACAATTAGCATTTCAGAGCTCCAGAAATTAAATAAAATCTTGAACTCATCAAAGGAGTATTTACAAAAATAGCTGGATATATGCAAGCACAGTGAGATTTGTGGAGGTTGCGTCTGTTGGAATCACTTCTTCCTCAGCTCTGCAGAAACCTTAAAAACTGGCAGCCTCAAAAGATTTGAAACCACCTATCCAGAACTCACTGGAAATGGCAGGACACATGAAGACTGTTTTAAAGACCTATTGTCAGGGAAAGTGTCCCTATTCAACCTCTCTGGCAGTCCCTGAAAATTTCCATTCTTAGAACTTGTCTTCATTTGACCTGACTGAGGGCTTGTTCTCTGCATGTGAGGTATTTGTCAAAACTATCAGTAGCACTGTTAAACATTACAACTATTTGGGCAGTGTTGCCAGTTATGGTTAATGAGGGGTGATCAAATAACTTAAAAGAAAAAAAAAAAAAAACTGATGAATAGCATGTCTTGTCTGTAGAGAGTGTTGAAAAGCTCCAGAACATTGCTGAGAATTTAGAAGATCCAGGCACAACCCAGGGCTGTAAACCTCCCTACAGAAGACCTGAGAAGACCCTAATTTCACATTTGATTTTGAGGACCTGGGGAAAAGACAGTAAAAGGGGGAAAGACCTAGTAGAGGACGGAGACAAGAGGAAGTCAAATGGATTAAACTCTATCATTCAAAGGCAGAGATTGGCCTAGTAAGTTTTAAAGATCTATAAGATCCTGTCTGCAAGGGATAGAATTTAGAGTTAAAAACACAAATATATTAAAAGAAAAGGAATGGGAAAGGATATATGAAGTTATCAGTATCCTCAAGAACGTGGGAAGAGCTATATTAATATCAGACAAAATAAATCTCTAGAGAATAATTTTTAATAGGAAGCAAGGTGATAAAATATACCAGGAATATATAACAACTATAAATATATATGCACCTAGCAGCAGAACTCCCCAAAACACAGAGCAAAAATTAGCAGAATGGAGGGGAGAAATAGACAAATCCAACAGTAATAGTGGAATATTTAATATTTTGTTTTCAACAGTGAATAAAACAATGAGGGAGAACAACAGGAAATAGGAGACTTAAATAACAGTGAAAAGCAACTAGACCTAACAGACACCTGTAGAACATTCCATTCAACAACAGCTAAATGCACCATCTTTTGAGTTCTTAGAATATTCTTTAAGAAAGACCACATATTGCACCATAAAAGAAGCTTTAATATACTTAAAAGGACTGAAATGATGCTAAGAATGTTCACCAGCCACAGCAGAATGAAACTGAAATGACAAGTTTTGAAATTAAAAAATGCTGAAATTCACACAATACAAAGTGGTC
>PVKN010003098.1:0-38915 GCA_004027915.1 Capromys pilorides
CTAAAAGAAAAGTAATTTTATATCTTAATTATATTTTATGCATTACAATAGCTACAAAGAACATATGAGCAAGCAGAGATCTGTGAACACAGACTGTCTATGAGACATGCAATGGCTCTTTTAATTGTCACTTGAGCTGGATTGAGAAGCTTCTGGAGAGGTGACTGTCTTACAGGTACTAATTAACCCACTGATGAGTTCATCATCCTGGGATGTGCTGATGGGGGGCAGGTCTAGCTGGAGAGGCATCTCCGGGTGGAGCTGTGTCTTCCGAGGATAGAGCTCTCGCTGGTGCTCACCCCTGTGCTCTGCTTTTTGGCTGCCGTGAAGTGAGCAGCCTTCCTCTACCATCAGCACAGCCAACCGTGGACCACATCCTATGAAACCATCAGCTAAATAAACCTCTTCTTCTTTAACTTACAAGTTTCTGGCATTTTCTCCTTTCAGTGAGAAAGTTAACAAATACAGAAAATTAGCACCTGAGAATCACTGCTCTGGCTGTACCCACCCATGTGGTTCTAAAGTCTTCAGAACTGATTTTCAGGAGAGTTTCCATAAAGTCTGAAGACACTGTCTAGAGAAAGCCTAAGATGCTGTAAGCAGAGCCTGGTAGGTACCTGTCATTGAGTTCAGAAGACCATAAGGTTGATAGGGATTTAAGTAGTAAAGGCCCAGCTCAGGAGATTTCAAATGGGAACTGGGACTCTATTATGGATTGGACCAGAGGCCTACTACCACCTTGCTTTATGAACTTAATTTATTTTATAATTTGGGGGAATATGGCTGAATTAGCCATGGCTGTGTTTGTCACCCAAAGCAGAGGTTTGTGAATAGAAGCAAAATTTTGCCAAATGCTTTTGTTTGCAAACCAACTTGTTTTCAAATAAAAGCATTGATAAGCTAAGGTATTACTTACTGTATGTTACACCCTGAAAAAAGTTTTATATAGCTTTTATTTGAAGTCTAAGACTGATTTTAAAGTTGCCAGGCTGTCAAGCATGGTGGCTCATACCTATATTCTCAGGATTCAGGAAGCTGAGGCAGGAGAATCTCTGTGAGTACAAGGCCAGCCTGAGCTACATATCAAGACCCTCTCCCAAGAACGGAATAGAATAGAATAGAATAGAATAGAATAGAATAGAATAGAATAGAATAGAATAGAATAGAACAGAACAGAATAGATTTAGCAGACTATTAATCTGGTGGAAGAAAATCTAAGGTAGCCCAGTGCTCAGGCTATAGCATGGAAACTGCTGGCGAGGAAGGAGGCAGGAAACAAAGAGAGTACCCTGGCACCAGGATACTAAAAACTAAGGAAGAAAATAATGATTTGAGGAGAAAATAAGCAAAAGAAGAAAGAGAAATTCTCCTAGATAACATCTACATGTTTTAGACATATTTATAACCAGAATAGGAAGCATATAAAGTGTAAAATTTTGAAAAGCTTACATTTGGCCACAAAACAGGTACATTTAAATTTGAGGTCAATGGAAGCATATTTTGGTGAAAAAATTAAGGCAAAAGTGAAAAGGCACCAAATTATTTGAACCTGGACAAGAAGGTATCTAGAGGATATCTCAGGCCCATACCCATTTCAGGCTGAACGGCACAAAACTACCAACCTTTCGTTTGAGAAGAGCACTCCTGGGCCTCTTGGTCAAGAATGGCTGCCTAAGCAATTGGTTCTTTAGAGGTGGAAGGTCATTGAGGGACGATTGTAAAGAAATAGCTCTTACTGTGACTCTTCCCTCAAGCTCTGCTTCCTTGCTGCCATGAAATGGGCAGGTCTGCCCCCCACGCCGTTTTGCCATAGAGTTCTCGCCTTGGGAACAACCAACCAGCCATAGTCTGAACTCTCTAAAGCCGTAAGTCACAATTAGACATTGCCTCCTTTAAATAGTAGGTGTCAGGCATTTTGTTTCACCAATGATAAATCTAAGGCAATACATTTTGCAATATGATTGCAATGATATGAGTATTTTTGCTAAAATTACACATAGATTATGTAGAAAAATAATGAGTTTTAGGGTTTTTTTCTTTTTCTTTTTTTAACTTTATTGATTTATACTATGGCCAGTTCAGCCTGCCATGGGGACTGGGGCTGGTGCAGCATGTGGTGCCGTGGATCAAACTACAGTCTCTGAAGTTGTCTAAGCTTGCCTAAGCAGGTACTTTAGACCCCTGAGCTATCTTGCTGGCCTCTTTTTTTTATTTTTTGTGGAACTGGGGATTGAACTCAGGAACTTGCATTTAAGAGACAGGCACTTGTTCCCCAGCCCTTGAGGTTTTTTTCTTAAGGACACAAATACCAATGTTCTCGGGTGAGAGTTTCTGTGATTTGTGCTATTTACTTTCTATCTATCTATCTATTTATCTATCTATCTATCTATCTATCTATCTATCTATTTATGGCTGGTTCAGCCCACGCTGAGGATGGGGCTGGCATAGCATGTGGTGCCAGAGATTGAACCACAGTCCCATGCGCCTAAGCTTGCCTAGGCAGGTGCTTTAGACCACTGAGCTAATACCTTGGCTCCAAATGACTTTCAAGAATATGTAGGTGATTGTGGGTGGCATGCATTTATACATTAGCACTTTGTATGGTTTGCATCAGTACATGATATGTGTACGTGGTATGTGCGAGTACAATCAGAATGTAAGGCAAATGCTTAAACTTCTAAAAATGTATTACAGTAAAAGACACACGTCCATTAATCTCCTGCAAAATACTTCCCCTACTTTGAACATTTATCCCGCTGTCCTTGCCCCTCTCTGATGCAGTTGTGGAAGTCCCCTCTCCAGAGTGTCCCCAGTTGTATTGTGGATACTTCCGTGTTCTGAATAAATTCAAAACATTGACTTCTCATGGTCCTTTTGACTTTGAAGAAGATGCACAGGTTGCACAGTGCCAGATGTGGTGGGCAGAGTGGATGAGGACACACCATCTACTTGACAAATATTGCTGTTCTGGGAGCAAAGTGTAACACAGAGCAGTGTCATGATGGGCAATGAAACTCTTTGCCTGTTCCTCAGGCTGCTTTCTGTGCTGATTAGTTCTTAAATACTTTAAAATACTCTTATTTTGTTAAGAGTTGACTGTACTGTTCCTGACTACAAATTCAGCTAGTACAATTCCATAAAGGTCAAAAAGCACAATTCAAGCACCTTGAGAAAAGAATACGGAAAATATTCAAAAGAATATGGACCAATTATATGGAGGAACAAATAAACGAGAAACCAGTTTGGGTGCAGAGTGTAGACTTCTAAATAGCACCCCTGCATGACTTTCTTCAACTACTAGACTATGGAGTTCATCCGCAAGGGCTAATTATGTTCACTATTCCATGCTCAATGTCCATAAGAATTACATCTATGTAAAAGGCATAGATTTAAAATTTCAAATTATGGATATTGCAATAGGAGATGGTATTGAAATTTTGTTGGCTACATTAAATATTATACTATAAGAATAATATTCCATCATGACAAAAAGTTTTCATCTCTCAATGAGAAAGGAAAGCAGCAGGTTTGCTTTCTTCCTGAAGCTATGTTAACTTCACACCCTGCCATGGTCTGTCTCTTCTTTGTTCTTCTCCCCCAAAGCCTCCCTGGTATGCTAAGCCAAGGGGTATATGCAAAGCCCAGAACAGCACGGGGCATGAGGGCTGCTTTATTTGTCTGTATTTTTATTTTTTATATGGGAAGATGATATAAGTTCTATTTCAGTTGTAAACCTTTACAACTCTGTGTCACGGATTTGAAACTAATGACTTGCTCCTACAGAAAGCAGGAATCCATGTCACGGGAGCAGTGTCGGTAGCCAACAGAGAGGTGGTGCAGATGCCAACCCCCAACGTGAAACTGCCCTCAACACCTGTAAAGGTAGAAGTACACAGGGCCACCTGAGAGAGACACCATGTGCTATATATCTGTAGAACTGACTAGGATCTGAATTCATGAGGGTAGACCAAGATGCTTAAAAAAATGAACCTAAAAATAAACTCAGAAAGCATAACATGATGAACATTTATTTCTTGCTCGTATACCGTTCTGATGCCAGCTGGGCAGCCCCTATCATTCTGTGCCTCTACCATCTGGAATCTGTGGCTTTCTGGAAAGTAGAGAGGCCATGGGGACTGTGCAGGATGTTTTGGGCAGAGCCACCGCACCCCCTTCATCAGATCTCAGGGGCCAGATCGCTGTCTGCAATAAGGAAAGCAGGGACATGGGATTTCTGAGTGCCAGAGACAGAATTCCTTGTTCAACGTGCATAAGCAAATCGTATTTATATAAAACATATGCACGGCTTTTATAACAAAAGTATGTATAGTGGACACTAAACATCACCCTGGCCCTGCCCTCTGTTCAAGAACAAGTCAGATCTTATGTGGCCTGAACCACCTGTCACCATGGGCACTTCCACCCAGCCAGCCTCTTATTTGGCCTTGATCCTGTCCAAGTAAGTGTCATCAACATGACCTTGTGGCTCTACAAATCTGCCCACCAGGAAGGAAGTCAGGGGTCTTGGTGGTCAGGGTCTAGGTCCAGACTTCATCACTGCTTTCTGCAGACCAGTGTCTGCCCTTGAGCCCTGGGCATGAAATGGGATCCCAGCAGTGTGCATGGCTCCTCAGAGAAGGCATGTCGCGTGCACCAGGGCAAGCCTGCACTTGTCCTTTACAGAGAAGTTCTGAATACACTGACAACAGCATCACCACTTGATTTAGTGGGGCATTGGATCCTGCAGGAGATTGCCAGTTTCCATTCAAGATCTGTGACAGATCCAGACAAGATTTATGAATGAAATTCAGTAACAAATGCCCCCAATATTCTTACACATATGAATGACTGCATAACTTCTGCCCTAAACAACAGCAAGTTCATCAGAGTGATGAGCCCCACGTGATGCCAGGGGAAATGACTCCTACCCCAGGGAAGCCTGTCACAGTCAAACCCAACCAGCCCAATGCTTCTTTTGTTTAATTTTATTATCTCAGGCCTGACACATACAACTCAGCCTTCCTCTTAATTTTTTTATGATTTTCTTCTTAAATTTTGCTTATACTTTAAATTTTCAAAATAAATACATTTTGGGGGCCAGCAAGATAGCTCAGCAGTCTAAAGTGCCTGCTTAGGCAAGCTTAGGCAGGCCCAGGGGACCACAGTTTGATCCCCAGCACCACAAGCCATGCCAGTCCTGCCCTCAGGGTGGGCTAAGATGGCCAAAAAATAAAAAAATAAAACTAAATTCATTTTAATTAATATATAAAAACAAGCTAGGCATCTTGGTGCATACTTTAACCTAGCACTGAGGAGATTGAGACAGAAGGATTGCAACCTTCTGTCTTTGTAGTCCAGGCCAACCTGGACTACAAAGCAAGATCAAGGTCAACCTCAATTACAGAGTGAGACCCTGTCTAAAAAAACCCGACAAAAGTATTATACATTTTAATGGTGTGCCTTGTTGTATAACATTGATGGTAAAACTTTCAAACTCATCTCTTCCAGTTCTTTGAAATTTTTATTTGTTTTTTACTTTATTATGAGAAGACTCAACATGAGGTATGGTGGGAAAATGCGATGTGTCTTTAAGATTTTTGAAAATGTATTACAGTTCAAGACGCATTGCCATAAGTCTCTCCCAAAGTCCTCCTCCTCACATAGAATGCATGCATCCCATCTTCCTTGGCACTTTCCGCAGCAGCTCTGGAGTCCATTTTCCTAGGAGTCTTCAGTTGCACTGTCCTGGGTGCCATGTTGCCCTCAGCAGATTCAGAACATCTCTCTTTCCTGGCCATTTTGGCTTTGAGGAAGAGCCAGAGGCCACACAGGGCCAGATCAGAGAACAAGGTGGCTGAGGACTCAGCGTCGTGTTTCTCGGAGCTGCCTTTCTGTTCCGTGGCACTTGGCAGTAGAATTCAATGACTGTATTTTTCATTCCATCTGGTGAAGATGAAAAGAGCACTCCCGAGCTGCTTTGGGAAGTGGCACACACCGTGAGAGGGAGTGACGGCGATACACCTACAACCACAGCGAATCTGCAAAATTGAGTCCTTCGATCATTTTTGTTCACACTTGTGTGAGCTTATGGCAGTGAGCCTGAGATGCAGCTCCAGGCTGGAGGAAGGGCCAGGCCTGCTCTGGCTCGGAAACTCATCCATCTTCCCACACCTGGGTGATTAGGAAAAGATAAAAGTTGGCGTAACAAAGATCTGTGCTAATATTGTTTGGACAAGAGAGCACTCTGTTTTATTGCATTTTTTTTAAACACAAAAGTTTTTGTTAGAAAACCAAAGTTAACATAAAACTTAACTAGAAGTAATTCAGTATAAATTTTTAAATGGTTCTTTTTTATTTACAAAGCATAACCACTTACCAACCCTAAAAAATGTCATAATAAGCATCAAATATAAGGGAAGAGCTCAGACTTCCAAGGCTGCCTCACAAATTCATTTGCAAGGTTTGGCTCGGAGTGAGAACCTAAGCAAAGCCCCCAGCTGCGTCTCACTGATGCGCTCTCCATCTTGGAGCCGTTCCACTCTCTTCTCCTCTGCCCTCACCTCTGGGGCTCTGTCTCTTGAGCATGCACAGCTATCTGTACTGAAGAGGGTCCCCTGATGGGTTTTGCCCAGCTCGTCCCTGTAGTGTGTTATGCAGAAACTTTAAAAGCCCCAGCTGATCTTGGGTGAGCTTCTGTTCATAACAGTGAGAAGGTCACTCATTCTGTGACATCTCTGCTGGCCTGCAGGACCTGCCTGACACACATCACCTGCCTGACATGTACAAAACCCCTGGGACTTCAGCCCTCTTGGCATATGCAGGCATCATGCTCTGGCCTGGATGACTGTACTCTGGAGCAAGAAGATGACGTGTGTCTTGCTCTCTTCATTTATTAGCTTCTTTTTAAAATTTGTCCTTCATCAACTAATTGGTTTTCTGGGTATAAAAAAGCAAGGTAAATCCTTTTCCCACTTGCACCTTTTCTAAATAATCACATTCCTTCTCTTTTGATGGAAAGTATAAGCCCTAAAAGGTAGAAAGGCATTCATCAGAGACAAACTTTGGCATCTGCTAAAGTTTCCTTTCCTTTGCAAGGTTTACATAGCCCTTGTTCCGATGGTGGAGACAAGGACTAATGTTTATGTGACCATCATGAGTAGGGTGCAAGGCCCACAGGTTGCTACTGAAATTTCCCTGGCTGTCTCTTTCCCTGGCCCTGCCACTGTCATAGGCAGAGCAGGGTTCTGTTGTCAGTGACCACCAACCTGGACACAAGAGGCACATGCAGTCTCACACACCACTGCACCCTTCTGGAGGTCAGGAGAGAAAGAAGAAAATGTAGCAAACTCTCCAAAGGAAAGACAAGCTGTCAACCATTAAAAATTAACAATCGAAGCGACAGCATAGGGCTTTTTGAGGTCATCTGATGGCTTCATGTAGCTGAAGATGTCCCAGGGACCCTAATGACCAGATGTTGCTAAGACAAGATTTTCCTTTCAAGATCTTAGTTTCCTGGTGACATGGAGAGGATCTGGCCACTGGCCAACACAGCAGCACCTGTGTTGACATTACCAGCACTTTCTTAGGGTGAGGGAGGAGAGGGCCTGGCCTGAACACAGACTCATCTCAGCAGTGACTTCCTGATGCTCCCAGAGCAGTGCCATCAGGTGGGGACGCCAGGCAGGACCCCATGTGTGTGCTGAGAGATAATTAGGGAGTTTCCAAAGCACATGTCTCCGCACCTAATTAAAACCTGCAGCTGCAGTGAATCCAGAGCCTTCCCGCGTGGGCTCTGAAGGGGTTAGAAGGCCCCTGAATTCGTCTGAAGATCAATGGTTCCCAAGACTCCTCAAAGACTGGCTGCTTCCCTCCTGCCTGGGACGCCATGACCCTCCTGGACAGCTCTCCCCACTCTGGTGCATCACAGGGCAAAGACCCTGGCTTTGCAGCAGAGGTCTCCGGGGCCTTCCACAGTCCCTGAGCTGCCCAGTTGCTGGAGTGATGTGCTGATTGTTGATATGTGTCCTCCCAGGTGTTAGGTTAGTGTTTGGTTTCCCTGCCACCAGTCCCGAGATGCCCATACTCAGCAGCATGCCCTGTAGCTAGGGGTCCAAACAGTACTGAGCCCTGGAGTCCTCCAGCTCTGAATACTGATCTTCATACTGTCCCCAAAGGCCCTTCCAGGGAGCAAGACCCTAGGTACTCTGTTCCCTGGGGAATGACAAACAGATTTGTGACTTCATAGACTGATGCTATCATGTTGCTGTCTCTGTCTACAGACTTGTTTTTCAGTGTGTGTGTGTGTGTATGTGTATGTGTGTGTGTGTGTGTATGTGTGTGTGTGTGCATATGCATGTATGTGCACATATGTGTGACCAAGCATCCATGCGCTCCTGTGTGTCCATGCATGGTTGTGGGCAATGCAGTGCAAGGGAAGCAGAGCTCTTGCTATAGAGACAGCTTGCCTGACATAGAATCTAGCTTGACTCAGGACATGAGCAGCCTCACTCTGGGCCTCTGCTCATAGACTCTGCAGCACGCAGAGGAAGGAGCCAGCATGGGACGTGCGTTCCTGATAGGCCCGGCAGGTCCTGTCAGGCACAGCCTGTGGATGACAGCCCAGAACATGCAAATTACTGCCGAGGTGACTTCATGCCAAGCATGCTGTTTCACAGTTCCCCATGAATCTGCCAAACCTTTCCTTGCGGTTTTTTTTTTTTTTTTTCCAAGAAACAACAGCAGGGAATTGGGTTTTTTTTCTTTTTTTTTTAGTCTGCCTGGCAAGGACACAGGCACGTCGGAGGTCTGTCTTCCTGATAATTCCAGAGCCGACTTGTCCTGGGCAGTGCCAACTGGGCACACTCACTGATGGTGGTTTCTGGCTGGCAAGGTGGTGGAAAGGGAGAGAAGGTGCGGAAAGGTGAACTCTGGGTCCATCTAGAATGCAGTCTGAGATGCTAAGAAGAGATGGCGGGGGAGGACAAAGTAAAGGGTACAGACCAGGTGTGGGACTGGGAGCTGGAGTGGCACTTGGGGAGGCTGTGAGTGGCATGTCTGTTTCCAGACCTAACAGTGGTCAGCCTCTAGAGAGCATAGCACTGAGGACCATCATCTGCTGTATGAATTTAGAAACCTAAACCCAGATCTTTTCAGTAGAGACACACTGGCTAATGTTAAAAAAAAAAAAATTAAAAACCTCAAACCCACTGTGTAATACTGTTAGTGACAGGAAAACTGTTGGGGAAAAGGCACTCTTGAACCCACACAAGACCACACTCATGTTAGCTGGCATGAAAGGAGCAGTTTACTGATGGCAACTAGCATGTGCCGGGCTGCTCAGTGGACCTGAACTACAGCAATTTCTAGGAATGCAGGGACTTTATAGTAACTAGCATGTGGGAATCGGAGAAGGGAAGTCATCAAGTGTCCCTGGCTGGGCCAGGATGTTCTGGGCACACAGTATAGAGTCCTTGAAGCTAGCTGAAACAAACCTACCTGTGTAAGCAACCAGGCATAGACAGTCAAGGTTAAACCTTTGCAGCACAGTTGTGGTTGGGGCATCTGGGAATATCAGAAGGGGTGCAGGGAAAAGGGTCCACAGCTGGGTGCCTTAAAAGTCAGCATGGAAAATTATTATTATTATTACTATTATTATTATTATTATTATTTTCTGTATTTAGTACAAGATCTACAGAGTCTCACTATATAGATCGGACTCGTAGTGATCCTCCTGTATTCAGCCTCCCAATCGCTGCGGTTACAGGTGCACACCACCACACCCAGGCTGCATTGCAGTCTCAGCGTGCCCCCTGGGCAGAGCCAGCATGGCACATCGGGAAGCAAGCCCCAGCTTCTCCGCTCTGCCTAAGAAAGTGCTTTAGTCCACTGAGCTATCAAGCTGGTCCTGGAAAATTACTTCTATGGCAACAAGATATTTCTTTGACATACAATGGCACCAAGCAAAGGGTCCCCATCCTGGGAAGGGAGCAGATATCGGTGTCAGGGCGTTAATGATGGTTCTTTTTTTGTGGAATATTTGGGAAATGTATGCATGTCTCTCTGTTTTCATCTTCTGTCCTTTTTCATGTGCTCAATACATAAATCATCTGAGTTTCTCACTGACCTCTAAGGTTGCTTAAAACAGAAGAAAGAAAACAGAAATCACTGTTCTCTCTGAATAGCAGAATGGAATTAAAACTATAACCACTGGCCCTGTGTACCCTGTAGTCTCTCCTATGCCCACTGCTCCCAAAAGGAACAGAAACTGCCCCCCCAGCAATAAAGGCAATATTATTAAATAGCTATTTTACCAAAGTCTGGCTCATGTCCATATTGTTTGCTTAATTACTTGGAAAAACTCTGAGCTGCTTCGATACATTTTTGTTAAACTAATGAAACACTATCATGAACAGTAACAGTACCAGACATCTATAAACTCCATTTTCCTTTTCAAAGTGATTCTACATATATTATCCAATTTCCTGGTATATTTTTAAAGGCTAAAATAAAACCTGTTGAATAATTCATAATTATTCCCACAATGTTGCACAGCGGCCCACTGACCCACCCCACAGTTTCTTGAAAACGCCTCTGTGCTTATCAGTAACCAGTGGCCATGGCTGTATCAGTCTTCATCTTGCTTCACCTGTGATGTGATTTCCTCCTCATGGAATAGGATGATAAAAAAAGTTTCATTGATCAGTCAACAGGGGCCAGCTGAAGTGAGTCTGCTCTTTTGGTGTGCCCTGAGATCTTCAGGAAGCCCACCGTGTCTGAGCAGGGTGCTCTCAGCAGATGTGGTGTTCATGCCTGATCCCTGCCCCCTGGAGCACGTGAAATCCCCAGTCCTGAGAGTGCATAGTCTGAGGTTGATGGACAGCAACTGCTTTCTCTCTACTTGAGTACCTTAAGGAAAGCTCTGGACAGAGGGAAGCATTTGGCTCTTAATGGTACAAATGAATCGAGCCCAACAATCATCCTATCTCACATTAGATTTTTAAATTGGATCTCTATTTTTCACACTCATGAGAAAGGACCCAACTGAGGGTTATTGAAGCTTTTTCAATACAACTTGGTATAATCAGTGCTTTGGCTGTCTTGCCATTGGAAGATCTAGCTGCTCCTTAGAATTGCTGCTAGCCAGATGAGCCTGTCATGCTAGCACTTGGGAAAGCTAAAGCAGGAAGATCACAAGTTTGAGCCTAAATGGGCAACTTAGTGACTGGATATTATCCTACCTCTAACTAAAATATTTGAAAAGGCCTGGAGATGTAGCTCAGTGCAAAGACCCTCAGTTTGGGGGAGACATACAACTCCACAGGCCCCTCTAGGTCAGAGCTGATACTGCCCTGACTTATGGACGGGCTCCTGACAACCTCTGCAGGAGTCCATCTACCACAAGGTTTTTGTTATACTAGCAGATTTTACTATGCATGTTATGAATCCATTCTCTGCTAAGAAGTAACTCATTTATAATGATAATAATGCTACAGTAATAACAGCCTTTTAAAATCCATTTATCTGTCTACCTGCCTGTCTGTCCTTGCCCTGGACCCTGACCAGTGATAATTGTATTATTCTCTTTGGCTGCTGGGACCTGCTAGATGCAGCTCTTTGCCACACAAAGCACAGGAGCCTCAGAGACAGGAAGCACGAAGCTGGAGTGGGCAGGGAGTATGCAGAGGAACACAAACCCCACCCCCCCCCCCCCCCCCCCCCGCCGATGCCTGAAACCAGCATCTGCCACACATGAGGAGGGCTAGGGGCAGCTCTGTGGAGAGACAGGATAAGAACAGACTTCGTGCAAAGCTGATCTCCAGAGAGCTGCCCAAGCTGCCCCTTTCCTCAGGGGCATGCGGTGTGTGTCCCCAACAGAAGGCTACTTATATTCAACATGTTCTGTGCAGTAAGCAGCAAGCTCAGAGGTAAAATGATGCTGCAATGGAAAACCTGAAGGCTCTGAGCGCAGACCAGTTCACTTCACATCCTAATGCTGGAAGCAGGAATTTAGATGGGTTTGGCTTCCTGCACACACAAGGGTGGAGCTGAGAATAAATGAGACACACACGCCATCTCTCAGCCTGGTGTCCAATGCATGCAAGACTAGCACCAAACAATGAGCAAGAACTCACACATAGAAAGAAAGGTTCAACTTACATGGCTTTTATTAAACAAAGAACTTCAAGAGAAGCTTGGACTCTTACTGAGAACTCTGAAGTCTGAGTGCTGTGTGTGAGTCACCCAAGAACTGGGGATATGTGACAGACCCAAGTTCCTTTCAGGACAGGCCCTGTCTTCCTTAGACTCTTGAAGTGTTGGTTGACAGCAGTGCAGCTGAATATTTTTAATTTATCCATTGTAAAAACTCCAGCGCGGTACCTTTTAGTGGAGGGGTTTCCCATGGTATAGGTGTGGATTTGCAGTGTTTAGTCTTTAGGGATGTAGCCAAAGCCTCATTAATTCCAGGTACCACCACAGGCTATCTTTAATTTTCTTAGCTATTGAGTTCATAAATCTTAATTAATCTCAATATTGTTCAGACAAAGAATCTCACCGTACAGGTGGTGAATGGAACTCAAACCCAGGGGCTCAGGAACTGAGGAGTTAAGGAGGGTTTCTCTCTTCAGGTGTAAGGAGCCATCAGCCTGCCTGTGTGAACCCAGGGAGGACAGCAGCACAGAGTTCTCAGCCTGGGCTTAATCCTTTGCTAAGTCCCTCTCCTGAAGAAAATACCTATAGTTGGTCACACACAGAGCAGGACACTGCATCCTTTGGCATCAAGAACCCCAGGGCCCTGACTCACACTGCAGGCCCCACTCGTGGGTGGCTTGTGCCCTGCTCAATATCTCCTCATGTGCTGCATATTCAGGTTGCCTGTGTGTCCTCCCCTACCTTCCCCATCCCCAGGACCCATCTTTCTGGTCATACTGATGTGAATCCCTGAAGCCGCCTCCTTCCCTGCTCCTTCACCCAGCACAGACCCAGGCACTGTGTTACCCATGGACTCCATGTCCACATGACACCTTCTGGCTGGTCAGTCAGGGCCTCCACAAGAGCTCTGCCCTGTGTCACTACACACTCCTCAGAGGTCTTCCTCACCACCTTATTTTCTGCTTCACGCTTTCCCCTCCCTATTCCTGACCTCTGGTGCACCCACAGGAACCTGGTCCACTCTCAGGGCTGAGCCACAGACACTGCATGTGGCTGGGCCTTTTCACAGTCACTGTGCCCCAGCATGCCTTTCACTCCATGACCTCTGTATAGTCATAGCTGCACATGGGGCTGGCAGGAAGGTCTGTCTGTCCCTGCTCAGTAGATGAAAGGAATTTCCTATTTCCATGTCAGAAAACCTTTGCTCTCAAATCCAGAAGCTGGAACTTGAAATTTTATTATCTCCCACTGAGATCCTTGTGTGTGTGTGTGTGTGTGTGTGTGTGTGTGTGTGTGTGTGTGTGTGTTATTAGCAACTGAACCAGGGCTTTCGCATTGAGCTACAGCCCATACCCTTTTTTGTTTCTTATTTTGAGATAGGATCTCACTGAGTTGCCCAGGCTGAGATCAATCTTGAGACCCTCTTGCCTCATTGCCTCAGCCTCAACCTGTAAACCTGCTAGGATTACAGGTGTGCACCACCATGCCTGACCTCCACTGGGATTTCTCCAGGAGACTCCTAACTAGAATCCTAGATTCAAGCTTCCATTCCTTCAGATCCTTTCTCCTTATGGCTTTTCTGACACTCTCCATGAAAAGCAAATCTACCCTGCCCACTCACACAGACCTTTTCATGGGAGGGACAGACTTTGCTCTCAGGCCCTGCCCTGATGCCTCCAGTAGCAGCTGACACCAGGTGACACCTTCTTGCCTCTGCAGACCCAGAGCAGCTACTGCAGCTCGGACTCTGGTCTTCTGTCTTCTTCTTGGAACAATGGTTTCCATGTATCTCCCCCACACCCCCTCAGAATTTTGTCATCATTCATCCCACCTAGCATCGCCCTCCCTCCAGACTGAATTTCTTTGTCTTGATTTATTCAGCACTCATCCAAATACTGTGCATTTCCTCTGAATTTTTTCCATTGCTTCTGCTCCATCCTAGATTCAAGACTCTGTGGGATGCAGGCTGAACCCCAACTTCAGCATCCTTCAGAAGCCCACAGGGCTGTGCACACCCCTGGGGCCTAGGTGGGAGATGCTCAAAGCTGGCAGGAAGCGAGTAAATCCCTCCAGGATGCTCCCTTCTGTAGGATTCTCTGCACTGTGTGCACGTCCCCACCGCCTGGGTTCTCTTTCTCCTCCTATCCTACCTAAAGACAAGGTCTTCCAGGGTCCACTATCCATGAAAGCAGTGTCTCCTCTCACTTGGTGCTCAGCTTTTCAGAAAGCATCTTAGCTTTTTGAGCCACAGTGCTTTAGGTGCTGAATTTAATGTGAGACACGAAAGTTGTTGGAGCTCTAATTCCCTCCTCTGAGCACCTTCAAAGAACGATTTCCACTAGTTGTCTCAGTGTGTGCAGGAATTTCTCGTTTTCAGTTTGCTTACTTTATCAGAGAGGATCCACAGCTGCGTGTCCAGCCTGCTCTTCCCCCCTCAGCTTTCCCAGCCTACATAAAAGTGATAAAAAATTAGAAATGATTCAGAATTTTATGAAACAAAAAAATATGAATTTGACAGTATTTGTTGTATTGCACAGAATTGTCTTCAACTTTGATGCTCAGATTATCAGACATACGCATGCAAAATTGGAAAAAAAAGAAAAAAGTTACAAATAATTTTAAAAAGGGAAAGAAGAAAAAGAATGAAAATGAAGACAAAAAAAATTAATCATTAACTTCTCCTTTCCATAGACCAGCAGAAATTCACAGTTTAATTATCCAAGCCATCCTGCAAACATACACAGGTGTGTCTCTTTCGCCCATTCCCTCTCCAGTCCTTCTCCTCATCTCAGTAATGTCTTCCTTTTGGAGATCCATTCCCTTTTCACAGTATCCATTTCACATTCAGATTTTATTTACTCTTTCAGGTTCTCACACTAGGGAGACAATGCACTGTTTGCACATATGGGTCTGATTTATTTCACTGAAGAGTATGGTCTCTAGTTGCCTCTATTTACTGATAAAAGTCTCAAACTCATCATTTTTATAGCTGAATAATACTACTTTGTGTAGAAATACCACATCTTTATCCATTCCTCAGCTGATGGGCATTTGAGTTGTTTCCAAGATTTAGCTGTGACAAATTGTGCTGCAATAAACATGGATGCTCATAAATCACTGTGATACAATGTCTTCAGTTCTTTTGGAAAAATATCTAGGAAGAGAATAGCTGGGTTGCATGGGATCTCCAATCCTAGCTTTTTGAGGAAACACCACAGTGGTTGTATCAGCCTGCACTCCCACCAACAGTACAGAAGGGTTCCCTTTTCCCCAGAATACCTCCAGCATTTATTATTGGCTGACTTCTTGATGTTAGCCATTCTTTCTAAGATGTGATGGAATCTCAGTGTTGTTTTAATTTGCATTTCTCACATGATCACTGATGTTGAACATTTTTCATTTATTTGTTTGCCATCTGTATTTCTTCATCTGAGAAGTGTATATTCATCTCAGATGCCCATTTTTGAACTATGTCTTTAAGTTTTGGGGATATGATTCATTTGACAATTTGAAGAATGGTTAGATTAAAAAGATGAGCCACCAGATGAGGACATGAGAATCCCAGGTACAAGAATGGAAGGTCTCAGGGGCCAGTGAGATAGACTGCTCAGCAGTCTAAGCAAGCTTAAGCAGGAGCAAGGGATCTTAGTTCAATCCCTGGCACCATTTACCTGACCCATGTGAGATTGTAGCGTTCATCCCCAGCAACCACAGAATAATAACAAAAAGAAAGGGAAGAAGGTTAATATCATCACAATGTGTGGTATGATTTCTAAGAGAATTTTAGTTCTCTCTAAACTGGCAGCCACCTGGACTGTTTTGGAAAAGAGACCTTGGTAGTCACACATAAAAACAGCCCTTTCATCCATGGCCTCCAAGCCTCCTTTCAAGGTTGTAATTAGCTTATTCTTTTCCAAGTCACCTAAAGCACTACAGTAGGTGGGAACTAAAATCTACACTGGCTTTTCTCACTTGTACTCATGGTGGCCGTCTTTGCTTGCTTTGAATACAAAGCAGAAAGTCCAGGTGAGATACATTCCCTGCCCATGGGAAGACCCAGGTTAAAGAGAGAGTAATATAGAGTAGGCATTCTTTGAAGGAACACTTGGGTGTCCCTCTCTCTCCTGGTTTTGTGGGGGCACTGTCCTCAAAGTTTCACTCCTCTCTGTTGGGAGCCAAATCTCAATGATCTCTCTCTCTCTTTCTCTCTCTCTCTCTCTCTCTCTCTCTCTCTCTCTCTCTCTCTCTCTCTCTCTCTCTCCTCTGCTCTTGGTACTAAGAAATGAATCCAGTCCTTCCAATTGAACTGTGTGCCAACCCATTTGTAAATTTATCTTAATTTAGTCTTGCCAAATTGTCCAGACTGGGTTTACACTCCCAATCCTCCTGCCTCAGCTGCCCAGAATGTTGGGATGACAGGCAAACACCACCACATGGATGAAGAGTCTTCTTACTTGCTGACCATGCAAGGCTAGAGCTAATAGCTGTGGGTGGTAAACTAGAATCAAGCAGCTGGGAGCCAGATGAAGAGACTACAGGAACCCAGACCTGTGACTAGGGATGCCAAGAGCAAATGAAGTCTCAGGCACAGAGATTCAATGCACAGCAGAATGTGGGCTTGGCTTTCAGCAGCTGTGTGGTCACATCCAGCAACACTTCCTTATATCTATGTCCTGGGGGTGGGGCAGTGACTCTTCCTCTCAGGGCTGTTGCAAGACAGAGTGAGGTATGGCATAGTCTGTGGTACTGGATGCAGGGTCCTTCCTCCTTCTCTGAATGCAGCAGATGGATCAGTGAACAGAGCACTGGAATGCCACACCCTGTCCAAGGACAGACTCAGAAGTTTAATGATGTCTTAGCCTTTGGGCACAGATAAATAACCTTCTGCTGACCTTACTCCAGCTTCACCAAGCCAGTCCTCCAAGGGCCTAAGCAGGGTAAGTCAATCAGTTCCCTGTAGACTGGCTGCTCTCTGTAGAAGCAGTTTCTGGGTTCCTAGCTCCTACCCTATTTCTCAGAAATCCTTGCCCACAAAGGCCCTGGGGGCTCCACAGTATGTCTAAGCTTAATGGTCACGATTTTGCAAGCTGCTGAATTTCTGTTTAAGAACATAACTGGGAGAGACAGGGAGGGTGGAAACAAAAGAAAAGGAGGAAGGCAAGGAAGAAATGGGGGGCAGAAAAAGAAAACTAACCTCACAGAGGAGATTGTAAGAGTGGCTGTGCCAGGAAACCTCTTCTCCTCTGAGCCTGGGAGCCCTACATCACTCACTGCAAGAGCAGCTTGCAGCCATGTGACAGACCCTCACTGGACCAAGGGGGGACAAGCCTGCCAGCGAGTCTAGACTCATCAAGGATATACTTGGCACTGTTCTGGATCAACACAGAATAACTCAGAATGGGTCCATGGTGAGATGCTCCTGCCCACCCGGACAGTAGTCACACTCTGGCCTTGCTACACCCGGTAAGGATCGTGCATGGAAAAACCTGTTCAGCAGTAGTTACCCCAGTGTTTTGGTCTCTTATGGTCCAAAATATTTTCTACGGCATATCTCATAATACTCAGTGCCCTGTAAAACCTGGAGAGAGAAATCACGCCCTGTGGGAAGCCCCCATGCTCTGATTCTGGGTCCTTTTGACCTTTGACTTGCCTCAGGCTTCACTTGGGAAAAAAAGAGGCACTTACTATCCTGGAGCCTCTTCTTGTGTCCTGAGTAAAGAAACTGCCACTAGCTACCTCTGCCATGCTCTGGCTTACTGAGGACAAAGGTGTGATGCCAGACCTGCTAAAGCTAGAGGTGTGTGTGCTCAGCAGGAAGCTGCCTGCTAATTGCCTCCCTGGCTCTCAATGCTCCAGATTCAGCTGGAGTTTCAAATCTGGGAAGGGGAAAGCAAAGTGCATTAAAATGCAAAGTTGGAAATCCTGGTAGCCGGGAGGAGACATGGTAGCAGATGGACCTGTGTCTCGAGTGACAGGGAGCTGTGTCTGGTGCAGGGACTCCCAGGTGGACGGCGCCACATGCCATGTGCCCCAGCTGTCCTCGTCTGGGACGCAGACGTCCTGCCTCCCTGCGCAGTCGGCTGCCACGGGACTCCACCAGCAGGTTGGCAGCTTGTGGGCACACTGCCAGCCCTGCAGCCCTGGCCACCCCATCCTTCAGGTGGGAAGGGCTCGCTGTCCTCTGCAGTCACCTTTAAGGCTGGACACAGTGGCAGGCTGTCCTGTGCCACCCTGAGCAAGGAGCTTGCTACAAGTCTCCTGCCAACTTCACCCATCGGGTTCCACAAGGACAAGTCATGCTTGAACCTGGTGGGGCAGTCTCTGATGAGACACCCTGTCCCAGGGCCGGAGCCCCAAGGTCTGGCTCTGCAAGGTGGGAATGCCCCCTTCATTGTGGTATTTCCGGGATTGCCTCGAAGTCCTTGCAGCCTTTTGTGTGGCACCAATCCCCAGGTACAGCCTTGACAGGGTCCCAGCCGAGGGGGCTGTCGCGTTGTCATTCATCAGCATTGAAAATCAAGTTTGCAGTGGAAGGATTTGGTCACAGACCGCTCGTCTCCAAAATGCCTCTGTCTGAGGAGCTGCACAGCACAAGGTCCTCTCATGCCTGCAAGCAGTTAAAGTTCAGCTGCAGCTCTGAGTGGCTTGGAATGCTAATCACTGCAGCAGCCTGGTTGTCACTGAGACTCAGTGCTGAGAAATGTCATCCCAAGTCATCATCAGGCCGAGAGATGGCTTCAGAGAAGAGGCAGCAAATGCTCCCGATCCCCTTCCTTCTGCTCCAAGTAACAAGCTGACAGTGAGGCCTGCATCTAGTGCCGGTGGCAACAAAGGACATTCAAGGTCATGCCAGGCACTGGCCTGAGTGCTGTGTCAGAAGCATCAAAGCAAACACACTGCAAAACGACCATGTGTCTCACACGGTCCATGTTTACAAGGACGTCAGCTCATTGATGGTCCTTGGGGAAGTGCCACCAGACAATTAAGGACAATGAGGGCTTGCCAGGAAGACGCACTTGTTAATTCTGGCTTTTTTTTTTTTTTCTGAGACCCAACATAGCGCTTGAGAAGACTGAATGTCCCTTGGACACCCAGGACAGGGATGACCTTGTGCTGTTTTGTGTTTGTCCCCTGGGGTGGCTGATGAGTGGTAATAACAGTGAACAGAACACAAATTGTGCCTGGTCCTAGGTTTTCTCCTCGTGTCCCCAGTGCCACCCTGCCCGGCAGTGCCCCATGCCTTGTTTCTGCCATTTATGAGGCCAGGCCATTCATTCTGGTGTCAGTGAGCCCAGCCAACCTGCTTCCTTCATTTTCAAAGAAATAAGATGCATCTATTCCTAAACCAAATTACACAATATTTTATAAAAACTACTTGAAAAAATACAGAGCACTAACCTGAGCTATTTTCCCAGCAATGCAGACATGCGCATTTCTTCATAGCTTACACTGAAGATTCTCAGAATCAGTCTTGGTAGCCGTGAAGTTCTGAGACAATAGTACCAAAAACTCATTAAGACCTGAGGATGCACTGAGACGTAGACTGCAGGTATCTCCCTGGATGATGTACACCACTTTTTTTCCCCATTTTTTACAAAGAGAAAAGGTAGAATTCATCTGGGCAGTGCATTAGTTCACAAAATGAACATTCTGTACAATCCTTGCATGGGAATTCTCTACCTCTTTAAACCCTCCTAAATGGCTTCGAGATTTAGGCCCCGTTTGCTCATGAAATTAATACATTTCGAGAATCTCCTATGCATTTATTACAAACTACTTAATTATCTTATAAAATCTGTCCTAAGCCAGCATATTATGCTTGTCTTTCTACCAATTTGTGTATGTGTGGGGGTGGGGAGACTATCCTTCATGCAATTTGATGAAGTTAACAGAAAGAAGCTTCCTGTTACTGGATTTTTTTTTTTTTTTCATTTTATGTGTTTGGTACAGGGTCTAACTACACAGCTCAGATTCATAGTCTGCTTTCAGCCTCCCTTGCACTGGCATTACAGGCATGTACCACCAGCCAGGACCCAGTCACCAACTCAGTACACCCCAGGACAGGGCCAGCACAGAAAATAGGACCGGGGATCAAACCCTGGTCCCTGCATTTGCCAAAGCAGTCTGCTGAGCTATCTTGCTGGCCCTCCTGTTCCTGTGATTGAGCTGTGCCAAGATCTGGAAGGTTCCTTATGGGTTCTTGCCCTTACACACACACACACACACACACACACACACACACATACTGCGTTCTTTAAAACAGCAAATTCTAAGACAACTCATCCTCATAATCAGAGACACTTTCTACCCAACCCATTTCTTATCTTTTCCAGGCAAGGTTTATAAGGATAACTATATAATTAAAGGTGTAATTCCTTACAGTATTCTTCAGGTTTGCATGGCAAAAGAAGTGTGGTGTGGTATTGAAGTTGCGAATGCGATGTTACATCTCGTTAGCTACAGCAGCATGATGCCGGCTAACTTGTGAAAGTTGTTAAAAATTAAATTTCTAAAGAACATTGTAAATTTCCTGCTTCCTTTGGACTTCAAGAAACTTCTCCATTCAAGTTAGCATATGTACCTAAAGCATTTCTAACTTCCAAGCACCTGGCATTCAAAGAATTTGTTCAGAAGCAAGAATCAGGGAATAAAAATGAGTTTTCCTTCAGAGATGAAACTCAAGTCATGTTCCTATTCCTACAGTGGATCATGAGTTCCATTTTCCACTTTGGTGGGATGCTGGCAAACCATAGTGTTGGAGGTTTAGGGCCCAACATTTCATTCTCCGATCTTACCATTCACTCGTATGAATTACTGGCCATGGAATTGATTCTACAAGGAGCAATAGCTCCATGGCAAGTGAGTCGATATATCTGAGGCTCTGCAGGATGAGGGATGCCCTGACGTAGTGATGGCCAACCATGCAGCTGTGGGCCTGCTCCTCCCGTGTCTGGAACACTGAGGACATGATATGGCCCCAAAAATCTGGTTGGTGGTTTCTTTGCCTGGTTTTAGTCCCACAGTGGAGGGGGCTGGGGAGGAAGCTGAGGGCACCCTTCATAGACAGTAGCCAGGGTGCTGAGAGTTGTGGCCAGCCAGGGAAGCCCTGGCACAAAGCCCACTGTGCCCAGCTCCAGCCCACACTGCAGGAGCCATTGCAGAGCCTTCCAGACACAGGTCCAGCCACACACGTGGCATCTGGGACCCACCGTATGCAGAGCAAAGTCCTTGCTACCCAGCCCTGCACACACATGACCACACCCACCTCATGTCCCTCTACTGCCACTGTGGGCTCTGGGTGGCCTGGCTCTGCCCCAGACAGGTCCCAGGAACAGATCATCTTTCCAAGAAAGATGTTGGGCATGAGTTAGCAGACAGGGGAGTGTGAAGAAGTGCCAGCTTTCAGAGGATCTGTAGTCAGTGAAGCCCCAGGAACAGAGGCGTAGAGGGGTTCTGCTGCCTCGGGTTCTCTTCATCCTCCCTGCTCCAGAATCCACAGCTATTCTGAAAGTGGTGGTCAGCTTGTTTGTCAATATCTGCTGGCTTGGACTTCTGCTGTAAGATGACCCTCTGTCAGCTGACCACCCACAAAGGCAGCACTGAGTGTTAGCAGGCGTAGCCAGGCATTCAGGCTGTCTTCCCAGCCCAGGGAATTTCCATACCCTGCTGGGGAGGTGTGACTCTGTGTGTAGTGAGTTGGCCCAAGACAGTGCAAGTCTCCATGTGGCACATAAACCAGGGACTGTAGTTTGAGCAAAAGCATTCTGTTCAACTGTCTGCGACACTGAGCAAAGAAGTACACACCTGTAATCCCAGACTTTGGTAGGCAGAGGCAGGAGAGTCACAAATCGGAGCCCATTCTGGGCCACTGAATAGACTGTTTCTATCTCAAGAAACAGTCAAACCCATCTGCAAAGTTAGCAATGTGCAGCAGGTGTGGCAAATGAAATGCTGCAGGATTAAGTCATGCTGAGAGATGGTAGGAGGAAAGAAACCATGCTGGACAGTGACATCTCAGAGGGGCAGTGGTGTGGTCAACAGAAGAGGTGGGCACAGGCATTAGTGGAAGACACATTGCTGATGCAAGGAAGACACTCAGGTGCCCCGAAAAAAAAATTGTAAGCAGGCTTGGCTAGAGGTCACGTTGTGTCACACTCTAAGAAAGCTAAAAGTTGACATAATTTTTGCCTTTCAAGAAAATGTAGGCAAAAATATTGTCTTTTGGAGGGAAGATGTTATTTCTTTGTATTAATGAGGGAAGGACACTGCAGCCAGGTGGGGAGATTTCAATTAACAAATGAAGATACTCTTCAGTTTCTTACCACTTTTTATTTTTTAATTTAATTTGATTGAATCATTGCTACTGGGGACCGAGTCTAGGGCCTTCATGCTGAGTTCTATCCCCAGCTGTTTTCATTTCTTATTTTGAGACAGAATCTTGCTAAGTTCTCAATTGTCTGGACTGTGTACACAACCCTCCTGCCTCAGGCTCCCAGGTTGCTGGGATCATAGGCAAGTGCCACCATCTTCAGATCTCACCATGTTTTAAATCCTCAAAGCAGGGTTGGCCAAATAGCTCAGTGGATTAAAGTGCCTACAAGCAGATGCAGGGGCCAGGGGTTTGATCCCCAGGCCTGCTGTGCCAGCCCTGCCCCTGGGGAGCTCTGAGAGAGCAATTGAGACTGGGTGTGGTATCGTGCCTGTAATTCCAGCTCTTGGGAGGCTGTAAACAGGGAGATCACTGTGAGTCTGATGTAGTAGTGAGACCTTGAACACCCTGTAGACTCTTCCCTAAAATATAATCAATCAATCAATTAACCCCCAAAGCTCACTCTCTTCATTTCTCTGAGACCTTGAAAAAGATTTCTTGAGGGAACCTTCACCTTGAGATGCTCAGTTAGGGTCTCTAGTGCTCAAGTCACCCAGCCACCACAGCCCCATGGCATTCTTATTCATAAAATTCAAACACATCTGTCTAGAACATATTATTGAACCAGAATACTTTCAAAACTAGATTCTTGATGTGTTGTCATTCTTCCTGACATTAGGAGTTTAACCAGCTCCACTCTTTTAATGGGTGGCTTGGCCATATGGTAAGAAAACAGAAGTCACAGGGGGACCCAGGCTGAGAGGTGGGACTTCTGAAATGTCTCAGAGGTAACACAGGGCAGAGAAAGCAATGGAAAATGGGAGTGTGTTCTTTGTAGTGGCTCCCAAAAATCAGGATCAGGGAGTCCTGAGCACCTTATAAAGCATTTCATTACAACCATATTGGATACTAAGAAGACACTCAATGTTAATATACACTGAAATGTGTTGACATGAAAAAATTAGCACAGAATTGGAGCAGAAAGGCAGGTGATTAAGAGTGCCTGTGTGTGATTCCACTTATATATAAAAAAATTTTATGCATATGCATGTGTGTGTATGTGTCATATAGAGATAATACATGGAAGAACATTATAAATATAGATCAATAGAGATAGATAGATAGATAGATAGATAGATAGATAGATAGATAGACAGACAGACAGGTAATACCAGTTCACACTCTTTCCCAGGATGTACTTGAAGTCAGGATCATCCTGCCTCAGCAGCTCTGGAGTAGCTAAAAGTAGCTATCTCTTTGTAGATGAAATTTCTAATTCTCCACGCTGTTTGAGCCTCTTAGCAAAATATGCCTTGTAGTCACAGTAAAAACAAGTAGTTCTGCATTTAGCTTGAGTTTTCCTGAGCTAATTTTTAAAGGAAGCAGAAGATGTGTGTGTGTGTGTGTGCGCGCAGAAGATATATATATATATATATATATATATATATATATATATATATATATATAGTCTATTTCATTTTTACATTTTTATTTGATATAAATTCTAATCTGTGGTTATCTAATTCCGAACAATTAAAACACTGATTTATTACCTTGCCTTGAATTAAACAAAACACCCTGCAAATATCCAAAAGGAATATAATAAATACCTTTTAAAATCTTACATGTTTCTAATGTTTCATCTGTATTATATTTTAAAATGCCCAATGGCACATTGTTAAAACATGAAAAAGCAAAAAAAATTTGTCTAAATTGAGACTATTTTACATTTGACAGTAGTGCTCATCAGCATATGTCAATGACTTCCTTATTATAAAATTCTAGTAGGATTCTCTTCAAGTAGGAATTATATAACCTGTCAGACAGACAGACAGACTGACTGACTGACTGACTGACTAACTGACAGATAGATCACATGGTTAAATACTAGGAAGAAATAAGAGACATTTTATTTCTGCTGAAAGGGATCTCTTTCTACTTTAGTTTCTGGGATATTTCATGTGTATTTTAATTTTTAAAAATTTTAATGGCCTTATTAAGGTATAATTCATACAACATATGATTTTATGTTGCACTTTACAATTGCTCCGACATGATACAAAAGTTTTGACTAAACTGGGTCCCTGCTCTGCAACTACCATTAAAAATAGAAAAAACAAAACAAAAACCAACAACTTGAAGAAACAAACGTGTTTTTTTCTTTGTTGAGAACAGGAGTGACTTTAATAGAGAAAATATTCTTCCCCGGCTCCTCAAAATGATGATATCACTGACCATGAGGGCGGGGAAGCAGTCTTTTGTGTTGCGTCCTGTTCCCCTCAGCCCATGACCCATGTTGGCAACGACAGCTTCCTTTTTGTGTAGATCGGGTCTTTCCTGCCCCTGCATATTTGTCTGCCTCCTCCGCTATGTTCTTGTGGGCTTTACTAGGCTGCAGGGCAAATCCTGAAGGTGAAAAGTGAGATTTCAGGGCTGCAGTTAGCTCCCTTGTTCCACCTGGTGGCACTTGTGGCCTAGAGACAGATGATGCGTGGCCAGGTCATGTGTCCACGCAGCGCTCTGGGCCCCAAGCCTTCCCCGACCCTGTGCTCTTCGGGTACACCCACGTCCCTTAGCCCCACACCTGGTCCCATACTTTCCCCAGAGCTAGACAGTCAGATTCCCCCAGAATCAGAGCTCTTTGTCAAAAAGGAACAAGATAACTTCACGTGCATCACTCACGACCCAGCGCCCGGGAGCAGGAGCGAGTTGGCAGCCGGCCGGCCCAGGGAGAAGGCCACGTCCGACCCTGTCCAGGCGGAAAACTGCGAGAGGCTTCAGGAGGAGGCGTGCGTGTCTAACCCGCCGTGCGCGGCCGGGCCGGACGTTGATGATCTCTAGATCCTGAAGAGCGTCTCAGCAGTAAAATTACCTAGATTCGCTGAAATTGAAGGCCTCCTAACCAAAAATGAATAGAGAAAGCGCCTATTGATTTTTAAACCAACAGAGATATTGAGTTATGCCGGCAGGCTGGGGCGCTCTGGTTGACTGGCGGGCCTCCTGCGGGAGGGGGAAGGGACAGAATCGCGCCTCCTCGGGTGACCAACCAGTGACCCTTAGCAGCTGCCACCTGAAGCTGGGAAGTGCATTTGCCTGTCAAGAAGATTCTCAGCCTAGGCCTGAGGAATTTAGCGGTTTCCTGGATATCAGCCCTGATCTTGTCCGTGAGGAGCGGAAGAATTTAAATTCTTCACCTTTTCGTGATGCGTTAACTCTTCCCAGCCGTGGCGGCAGAGGCTGTCTCACAGGCTGCACAGAGGCCAGAAAGGGGTCGCCAGGGCTGCAGAGCAGGGAAAAGAATCCCTGGACCACACAGGTTGCTGCCTCTGCCCAGTGATCTCATTCCTGATTGAAGCACAGACTGATGAGGCATAAACAGTGCAAGATGCCAGGGGACCCAGGAAAGGGGGAGTCCAACTCTGCGCCCCTGGGCCCAGCCTAACACAACAAAACATGGCTCTTTTCTACCCACCTCACCCATGCTCTTTCTGGTCCTTTCTCAGATGGTAATGTTGGGCAGTGTCACGAGGGACTTTTCCTAAGAATAAAAGACCCAGCCTCCTCCTCCGCCCATCGCTCTACCCATCCGTTCTTCCTCCAATCCTTTCTTCTCCTTTTTGCATTCATTCATTTCCTGTTTTCCATCAACAAGCACACTTGCTACTCTAGGAGACAATAGGAAACACAACAGGGACAGTTCTTGCCTCTGCCACATCCTGGACACCTCTGGAAACCAAAAGCCCAGGAAAAAGGCACCCGCAGATTCAGTGTCCAGTGAGCACACATTTCCTAGCTTGTGATGGCCAGCTTCAGGCTGCACTGTGGTTTGGATCTGGATGTCCCCCAAAAGCTTCATGCACTTTTAGATGGGGCTTTTTTAGAGATAGCTGGATCTAGAGTCTGTGATTGATTTATGGTTCAGTGCTGGGATTAAAGGTGCTGCGATTAAGGGTGTGTGATTGCCTGATCAGCCCACTGATTGGATTGGCACCGCTCTAATCCCAGCAGTCTTGACAAGATAAAAAGGGCAGAGTGAGGCTTGCTTCCCCCTTTACTCTTGTTACCTTTCCTGGCTTCCACCTCGATGAACTGCTGTCCTCTGTCACACCACTCTGCCTTGGAGCCAGCTAACTATGGACTGAAACCTTCACAAACTGAGCTAAATAAACTTTCCCTCCTTTAATCTTGGGTTCTGGGTATTTTGCCTCAGGAATGAGAGAAGTAACTAAGACAGGCTACGTCTGCCTGCGATAGAGAGGGAAACTCTGGCCTCACCATCTTCTTCTAAAGCACTGACCCCAGCCTGAATCCCACTCTGAAGAGACCCCCACTTCTTAATTCCATCACCCTAGGCCAAGCCTTCAGCATTGAGTTTGGAAGAATGCTACCTTTGGTCTACAACAGCACTGATGATTTTAGTTAAGGGACCCACACAGTCACTTTTGTTTTCTAGTGACATTGCTACCTCAGTCTGGGAAAGGGGGCTTGAGGGAACCAGGCTGGAAGGTTGGGACTTTGAAGACTTCAGGAGCCTACCAGGGGGAGGGGCTTAGTGGTGAGGACAGAGAGGCCACAGGCAATATTTGTGACAGGAGCCACTGATGCTGGGACTGCGACACCACTCACTGAACCAGCACATCCTGGAGAGCCAGCAGATTTCTGGGGGAAAGAATCACTGAAATCCAGGAGTTTTCAGCTCTTTGGAACAGAGATGAGAAAGTTCTTAAGAGACAGAGACAGATGGAAGCCGGGAACAAATACCAAAGAAACCTGAAATTTCCTTTTCCTCTACATAAATGAGGATTCTGCTATGAAATGTGATTGTGTATGTGTCCTCGTCCCTTTTGCTCCCAATGCCATTTTCAAACATCTGTACACAAGGACAATAAATATGTCCCCAGGTACAAGGTGGAAAGTCAGGAACAGAATGTGGAGCAGAGGGGCAGGAGCCCAAATCCAGGCTGAGGGCAGCATGGGGCCTCCTTCCTTGAGGCAAAGACTCAAGTCACACAGGTTCCAGCTAGTTGCTGGGGTCCCTGGTGTGAGCTGTGCCCTGCAGAGTAACAGGGAGGGATGATCAGGGTCCAATCCCAGGACATCCAATGCACACTGACAAGAACGGAAGGAGCGGCTCTGCCATCAGCCTGCCCGGCAAGTGCGTTATGCTTCATACAAGCTCACATGCCCTTGCATTTACCTGAGGCTATGGCGAAGATGCTAATTTCCTCAGGGTGTAGCTCCCATGAAGAAAAATGACTGAAAATTAGTACCATAAAAGACAAGCACACCTGGAAATTATGAGAATGAGTGACCTTTAAGCTGAATTTATTTCCCATTTTTTGCTAAATTCACTATTTTATGATATACCTCATTTCATGTTTTCAGACAGATAAGGAAATATATAATACTGGGAATTAAACTATATTGAATGACATCCCCAGCCTTTTTTAAGAATTGTTTTTAAGGCCAGCAAGATAGCTCCACTGTCATAGGGCCTGCTTAAGCAAGCTTAGGCAAAGAGCAGGGACTACAGTTTGATTGCCCACACCACATGCTGAGCCAGCCCCACTCCTAGGGCAGGCTGAGCCATCCCCCTACACCAAAAGAAATTGTTTTTAAAGTTTGAGACATGATTCTCCTAAGTTGCTAAGTCTCCAAGTTGTCCACACTGGGCTTGAACTTGTGATCCTCCTGCCTCAGCCTCCTAGAGTGCTGGGATTTTAGGCATGTGCCACCATTTCTGGCTCCATATTTTCCTAATTTGCAAATGTTATGTGAAACTGGGTTTGACTGGCATGCCTTTAAGTAGCAAGACTGGGCAGGTCATCTCCTTATTCCACTGTGTACTGAAAGTGTCAGAAGTATCTTTAGGTGATGTCAGAGACCAACATCACTGACATTCAAGAGGCACCATCCTCTAAGTGTGTCGTCTGTCTCTGAAAGGGACAATCTGCAGAGAAGGAAACCGGGCAGAGGGAGACCCTCCTTTGCTTGTTCCATTTTCCCTTCAATGGCAGGTATCAGAGGACATGAAGAAATAAAATTCCAGCTGAGAGGAAAGGTGAGAGTTTCTCAACCGCAGGATCCCAGATTCATTCTAGGCTGTTACAGGAATCCCAACACGTCCAGCAGGTGGCAGTGAGCATTTCTGGCTACACAGGTAGCCTGGAAGGGCTTGGTTTTTCATTCCATGGAGGTCTGAGTCTTGGTCTTCCCATGCTACAGGATGGGCTCCAAAGAGGCCCTTTGGCTCTGCCTAAAAAGGACCCACTTTCTGCAGAGCCCCTTGAGGTCAGGAGCCCATTCTTGGGGCAGAGGGTGCCAGATCTGAATGTCATCTCAGGACATAACACCAGGCAGCATGTGGCAGCTCTGATTCCTGAAGCACTGTTATCCTCTGCATTAGTAACTCTGGTAATCTGCTTTTGCAAGTCCCTCCAGCTGCACCTTGTCGACAAGGCAGCTTGTTAGAAATATACCCCAACTATTCCCCGGCCTCAGCCCCACATCGCAGGCGAAATGCAGATACTTGCAAGCTGCCAGCTTCTTGCATAGTCCCTCACATACTTTCTCATCTCTCTATCCACGTCCACAGCAGCTGATGATGGGCATCACACCTACAGCCCGATCAGTGGGGAAATAAGCACCCTGCATAGGCCCTTCACCAATAAGCACCAGCTGTCATAGGAAAGCAGTTCCTAAAGGGCACGATGGCCATTGGGAACGTGCTCGCGCTGTCCTGCTGCATGCTAGGAGTGACAAGCACCATTTTTCCACAAGTGCTGTATCATCAGCTCTTTGACTCGTATGCACCCACGTGTGGGGGGGGTGTTTTCTCAGAGTTCACTAAGTAACACACATCCTGATGGTATCTTCTTTTTCTGGGGGCTGCACAGGCAGTGCCATGCTCATGGTGGATCGTCCCTCTCCAGCTTGTGTAGCTTTTCTTCCCTCAGCTTAGAAATAAGGGAGGGAATGACCCAGAATGCTTTGTTTTAGCTGTGGACTGGGTTAAACATCACCTCTTTGTCCCTATGTAAGGCCATCCCATCACAAGCCATTACTCTTGAAGCTTTCAAAATATAAGTCCGGTGTGGTGGTGTGTGCTTGTAATCCCAGCACTTGGGAGGCTGAGGCAGGAGGATGGCCTTGGGTTTGAAGTCAGCCCGGGTTCAGAGTGAGTTCAAGGATAGTCTGAACCACATAAAGAAACTCTGTCTCAAAAATTAAAATAAGACAAAAATGTGATAAAACACAGAGGTAATAATACCTTAACCTTTAAACACTGACTGTTCCTATTTAACATTTTTTAATGTTGAAATTTCCAACTGGATTATAAAGATCTTTATGAAAAGAACTTTAATTTTCTTTGCCTGGACTTATTGTTTGAAATTTCAAGAACAGGACTGTAACAAAATAAACATGAGTTCCCAACAGAAAGAACACCTAGTGCTTCCCTGTTTCTCTCCAAAGTTCGGGTTGATTTTTATCCACCCGTGAAAGCATCTGTGTTGCAATAAAACTTTTTTCCCCTTGTGAACCATAGGATTAGACCTTGAAGTTGCCTGCCATCTCCTTTTCTTCCTTTGCTGCACATCCCAGGCATTTCTCTGAGTTGAAGTGGCATGGTCTAGCTCATGTTTTAAAAGTGCAGCAGGGTGATTTAACTTTAATTTACCCAACTCTTCCTTTGTTAATGGAAATTTAGATCAATTCTGGGGCTTTCCCTGAACAAACGCAGCTGCAGCCCTCTCAGCATCTTTGTTTGGACTTCTGTGCCCTCATTTCTGTAGGAGGCATGGGGTCTCTGGGCCATCACTTGGAGTTCTGACCAGTGATGTCAGATGGTCATCACAGCCTAGTTGCTCACCAGAATCTGCACCAAGCTTTGGAAATGCTGTCAGGGTAGTTGGTGAAAGTGTGACATGGGGTGTGATCCTCCCTGCTGGCTGCTAAGTCTGGACATCTTTTGTGAGGCTCTGACATTTGTACTTCTGGATCTGTGGCCTTCTGCTCCTGTTCCTGACCCCTGAATTACATTTCTGTTGTCAAGTTTCAGAATCTGTTCATATTTGGGGACCAATTGCTGTCCTTTTCCATACTGTAAGTGTTTTCTCTGTCTGCCATTTGTCTGCTCGATGTTCAGTGAGCATCGACTGTGCGTGTTACTCCACAGAAATGCAATTTTCATGAAGCCAAGCCTATTTGTTTCTATGGCCTACTTATTTCTTATGTTATTTAAGAAGTTCTTCCCCATCTTTAAATAATAATCCCCTAAAGCTTTCCTAATGTACTTACACTTTCTTAAAACACTGGGATCTTCACTCAATATGAAATTTCTATTTGTGATTACTGTGCCTTGCTGGTCTGCCTTTATTCTCTCCTGTCTGCAATTCCAACTTGGCAGGCATCTGTGATGAGAAAAGCCATCGATACTCATGAAAAGGCGATACCATCTTTCTCACATGAGATTTGCTATATATACTTGGAGCTGTTTCTGAGCTTTTTTATTCTTTTCAGCTGATCTGTATTTTTTTTTTTTTCAAATCCCATTTCTGTGCCAATACCATCCAGGCCTGATAACATTAGCATTCTGGCAAGTCTCAGTGTCAACAAAGATTTGACCTTTGTTTAATTGTTTAACAATGCCTACATATTCATCTTTCCAAGTGAACTTTAACATAAATCTATCAGACCCAGGGCCCCAATTCACCTGTGCGGAGACAGGCTGCAAGCGCGCTCCCTGGAGCTGTGAGGCTTGAAGCCTCGCGCTCTTTGCAGTGAGTCCTGTGCCCACTGCCTGTCTGCGCCATGAACACGGGTGCCATGTGCTGTCTCTGTGTCACTGTGGTGACAGTTCCCACAAAGGAAAGCCATTTGTGTTGACATCTTCTCTTCACTACAGCCACCTTTTTTGCATCCTCTCCTAATTTTAATATTCCTTGGGAGCATTTCTTCTATTTTCTTGATCAGGAATCATTTCGTGTGCAAATAAATCACCTCTCTTTTAATATTCATGCAAACAGTGCTAGGCAATTGACTCCCTGTGTTAACTGGAGCCTCCTAAATAATGTTAGCTAAAAGTGCTGATAAAGGGCATCTCTGCCTCCTGATCATGAGGGAGCGTTATTAATATTTTACCATCTGATGTGACCCACATGGTAGAATTTTGTAGTTATCTATGCTTACCCTTTTAATTAAAATTGCTGTAGAATTTTGTCCATTGCCTTCCCCTCATCTATTCTTATTTTTCTTTCATTTTTGGATACAATAACTGATGTTACAAGTTTTATACATAATAATAAATGAGCATATAAATAAAGAATAAATAGACATATATAGTTGATACATATTAGCCCATGTCTCTACACAAAATAATCTCCACTGCTGCCAAATTTACTTTTAATAAGTGTCTAAACAAGTAGTGTCTTAGTTATTTTTCTTGTTGCTGAGTCAAAATGCCTGACACCCAAAGTTAAAGGAGGAAAGGTTTATTTGACTCACAGTTTGTGGAGGTTTCAGTTCACCATAGTGGGCTCCAAGGCAGGTTGGCTTGGCAGAGGAGCATCAGAGACTAGAACAGTCCACGGTAGGCAGAATGCAGAGGGCAAACAGCAGCAGGCGAGCAGCAAGCTGCGGCCCAGCTCTTTCTGTCCCTTAGATCAGGCTACCCTCCCTCCCTCCCTCCCTCAGGACAGGGAGCATTCACGCTCTTCTTCCTAGCACAGCACTGTCCCAGGATCACCTCTCGCACCCAGCAGCACAAAGCCTAGATCCAGCCACCTCTGTAAAACCTCACCTATGGCCACTTGAGCCTTCAGGGCAACACCTAGACACAAGCCACAAGATGTAGTGATTTGCTTGATTCTTACAACAACCCATATTATGTGCTGTGGACAAAACCATTCCTATTGTCAAGGCAGAGTCCTTGTACAGTGACATCTGGGTAAACAAGCATCAAGTCTCAGATCTAAGGGTCACTCTGGTTTACCTCACTAGCTTCTCAAGTTCCACAAAAGTCTTTGCTAGGTAATTAGCATGTTTGTGACACTTTCCACCTAAAATTAACCTCTCACCCAGATTAGTTCACTCAATCATCACAGCAAATATGTGACGATAAAAATGAATTTACACATTAATTTTGGAAAGACTTGGGACTTGTGATTTGTTCCATTGCATGGAACTAGCAATTAATGGACAAACCATATGAAACAAGAGACATTCAGCATATGATTCCATGCTTATGAAAGGGCAAGAAGTGAAAAACTAACAGAAGTCATGGGTGGAAGAGTATGAACTCCTCACCAAAGAGGTCTCAGACATATTCTGGACTCTGGTTGTTGCTGAATAAGCTAAGCTGGTAAGAAGGTGTATGAATTCATACGACTTCAGCAAGCTATAAAATACATAGATCACTTTATACACACAATTATGTCCTCAATATCACATCTAGGCAAAAAAAAAAAAAAAAAAAAAAAGAACTCTAAAACATCACTTTCTTCTATTTAAGTGAAAAGTGCTTTGCCTAGTCATGGGACAGACTTTCTCTTGGCAAGTGTGCACATACACACATGTAAAATGTGCAGCAAACTCTAACCCAAAATTCACACAGAATTTGCTGTGCATTTTCTGTCTAGCCCCTGTTCCATGTCAACCCAGCTCTTCAGATACAGAAAAGCCCAGAGGATTTTCCAGAGTGAGATAGTACCAGGCATTTTCCTTTTACAAAAGCATTACTATTTAAAATATATGGACACATTCTGACAACATGATGTGAAGCAGCAATGTGTGTTGGGTTTAAAACCCCTAAAACTCAAAGAAAGCCTGCCTCCATCAGACGTGATGCTTACAGAGGTCCGTGTTCTCAGGGATCTCAGCATACAACCCAGAACTGGAAAAAGCTGAAGGGAAGGCCTAGGTTGGTCTTACAGACGCAGGGGCCTCCTTACTTTGCAGAAGAGAGGCCAGCTCAAAAGAGAGCTCTGCAGAGAGAGAAAGCTGGGCATCCACCCCTCTGTCTCAACTTGTTGAAACCCATTTTTCAGTTAGGAGCCTCTGTGACTTCTGACCCTCCCCCATCCATGGACCCCTGTGTGCTGGGGTGAGGCTGGCTGCCTGAACACAATCCAGCCAGGTTCCTGAGCAGTCGATGAGGTCTCAGATCCATTGAGGGTGGGGGGATCCCAAAGGCTTCTTCAAAGGATGACTCTTCTGTCTAGCGGCTGTTCCTCACAGCTGGAACTGTAAGATTGCTTTAATTCAGAGCAAATCTAGTGCAAATATTAGGTGTACTTTATAGATAATGAGCTGCCTCATTTACCGAGGACTGGCATGCTCTCTCTAAATCTCAAAATAATCACACCAGCCGGGACTGTAGTCTTAGAACCAGGCAAACAAGTAAACACCTTTCCTTTCATCAGAGTCCGTAAACAGTGGAGACTGGGCACAGGAAAAGGGTGTTGCCCCAGTCTCCTGTTCCACTCTTAACCTCTAAGGATGTTCACTATTCAGCTTGGCCTCTACGTACAAGGGGAAATATGCATCTCCTAGGTCCTCAGTCATAGCAAGGGTTAAGCAATGTGCTACTCATGAAACTATTTTTCAGGTGTGTGGAAGACATTCGTTCTAGGTCAGCTGCATTGTCCTTGCAGCAACTGCATCACTTTGTGAGTTTGGAAGTCAGTGGAAATGCAACCGATTTCTTCTTCAGACTTTCTTACTGTTGAGGTTGCTTAGGTTGTTTTTGTGGTGTCATTGGCTTTGAATGCCTTCCTTCTTACTCTGAAAATTGGAGGTGCATTTACCACCTCCAACTAAGACACACTAGAGATGTTCAAAGCCTGAAATATTTCCCAAGGTTTCGAATTAGTTTCTAACTCTTCCAATGGGTTAAGCTTGAGTGTTTCTGTATTGCCTTTATACTTATAAGTAGGACTTCTTTCTTTTTCCAGTTTTTTGCTAGACCCTGTTTGCATCTCATAATGCAAAGATGATGTTCCCCTGGGGAGCTGGTGGATGGGCATGACCCATCTGGGGACCCATCTGGGCTCTGTCTGCTTCCTCTTCCTCCCCTGCCCTTTTATTTTCATGTCTCAGTGTACAAGCATTCAACAACACTTGTTTCAGGCCTAAGACCTTCCACTAGAGATTTGCTTGAGGGAGCTGCGGTGTAGAGCTCAGAGCTCAGGAAAGGATGTGGGGTACTGTTAAATGATTAGAGCTTTAGGAAGAATTGGAACCAATTATTGTTGAAGTTTTAAGAGGATGAGAAAGGGATTCTGGAGGGCTGGGCTTATGGTGGAAGATGGGTCTGGGGATCCAGCAGAAGTCACAGGACATAGATTGCCACCAGCCAGGTGTGGGCTCCCATGGGCAAGGGAGATGAGGGGACAAGGTCCTGAGGGAGGAAGGTGGAGTAGATGGTGAGAGAGAGGAGCCATGGAAGACTTGGGCCCTATTTCAGACTTCCTTTAGGGTCTCTGTAATGTTCTCAGCTTGATGGTCCAGGTTAAAAAAATGATAACAAAAATAAAACATCTCACCTGACTATAGATAAAGTTTGCCTTTGAAAGTTTAAATTCTTTGGAAATTCAGCCACCAGGAAAGTGAGAGGACAGTGCCTGTATTTGTTGAGGGACATTTCTTGCGCTGTAAGGAGGAGTGTGACTGGAGACCTCTGTCAAAGACAGGACCTTCAGACCCCAGGGAAGGAAAGCAAGTCATGCGGCGGGTGCAGGATAGCGCTTGACAGGGAAGTGAGGGGAACAAGTTTACTCCTGTGGACTGGTAAATTTTGCCCATGTCCTAAAATAATTTGATAGTCACCATTCCAGTCATCTACTTTGTGCTTTAAACATGCTATTTTGCCTAGAGGACCTGCCTTGTAGAGGAATTTAAGACTAGTGAAGAGGTCGACCGAGATGGAGTGAGGGCCATTCCAAAGCAGCACAGTTACAGTTTCCTCTTTGCTAATCCAGGTACCACAGGCAGCAGGCAAGGAGATCTGTCTGGTCCTTTTTAACTCCATGAAGAGAAAAAAATGGAGAATACAAAATAGACACGGTGGCCGTAAGGAGCCATCGCTGTCCTGCCCGCCTGAGAACCAGCAGAGGCTTCAAAAGAAACACAGAAGAGCTGGGGAGATAGCTCCGTGGCACGAGTGCCTGTCTGAGAAGTGCAAGGTCGTGGGTTGGAGCCCCGGGCCAGCAAAAATAAATTTAAAAAAAAGAAAAACAGAAAGACCAGAAGCATAAGGAAAACAATCATCAAATCAAAACGTGGTTTTACCTCCAAGTATTAAAAACCCGGGTAGTTGAAAAAAAGGACCATTAGGCACAATTATGTTTTATATTAAGTAACTATAAAGACCTAAGTTGTCAGGTGCTATAAACCTGGTGGCTGAAGCCACTGAATGAGATCAGAGGTCCCCTTGATCCCAAAGAGGCAATGCTGCGCTCCTGGCCTGTTTTGGGGGCAGCCTGGCTGTGTGCTGTGACAACTAGCGCCACCTGGTGGCTGTGGAGCTGAAACTCAGGTAGACTGCAGGTAGGATGAACAGGCAAGATTAAAGACCTTAAAATAGCGGTTTAGGACCTCTGGAGGAAGGTCGCTGTTAGGAAACACAGTGCCCTGGAGGTGAGTGTCCCAGAGTGGGGAATGAACAACGGAGAATGTTTTTTGAGAGTTGCATATTTCTCTGTCTGAACAACCCATGCCCTTCGGAATTACCTGCACACTGGATTTTCAGCTTCATTTACATCCCTACAGTGACACCGGTTTTGTGGAAGTCCAGGCTGTTCCCTTTCAGCCCACCCGCTCTTCATCAGTGCAAACAGCCTGCCTCTGGCCACATTAACTTAGGGTTAAGAGAAAGGGATGGAGCAGGAGCCCTATATTGACTTTACAATCATTTTTTGAAATAAAAATAAATAACAGAGCCCTTATCAGAAAGCTTAATGTAGTGGAAAGAGGAGGAAAACAGAAAGGGAACGGTCAGCTTTGAGAACAAGTGAAGCGATGGTCATGCTGGAGTCCTTGGCTGAATGTGCATCCCATGGGGGAAACCAGAGTATGGACAGGCACAGGTCCCCACAGATGTGAGCAGAAGCAGGACACATGAGGTCTACCCTGAGCTGGCTTTGTGGGGGCATGAGACTCCATCCAGGATGGTGGTGAAGAGGGTAGAGTCACCCCACTCCTGATAGAAAAATCAGATGATTTGCAATGAACCTGTGCTCTCTTGAGGCTCCCGTGGACAGTGCTCTGTACCTTGGGAGGTGAAGAACCACATTGTAACACAGTCTGCTGAACCACGCCGTGCTTGAGGGTGATCTTTATTACTCTTATCTCTAAATATAAGTCATTTTTAATCAGCTAAGTTTCCATTATTCTCCTCCTTAACCCCACAAGCACATGTGAAATACTTCTTATATTTCAGAAACCAAATTCCCCAGCTAGTTACCTAAAATAGCCAAGATTAAAGACAAAAACCACCTTTGTATTTCACATTTAGTATGTGGAAAAGTTAATGAGACTTAGCTTCCACACTTGAAATTGTATTAGACTCACAATTCATTGTATTAATTTTGCAGTTATATTAAAGAAATGAAATAGAAAGCCAAGCATGACGGTGCATACCTGTAATCCTAGCACTCAGGAGGCTGAGGCAGAAGGATTGCTACGAGTTCCAGGCTATGGTGGGCTACAAAGTGAGTTCAAGTCTAGCCTGAACAGCATGGAGAGAGACATTGTCTCAGAATAATACATATATAAAAATGTATGTGGTCAAGCATTGTTTCTAACCACATGAAACTGCTATTACTGATTCATGTCCATGTTATTGTGATGTTAATTCTTGTCACTAGCAAAGGACAAATAAGGGATGCACCAGGATCAAACCCCTAAAGGTAGTCCTCCTGTTCTCCCTGCAGCATGAAAGTTAAAAGCTTTTGTATGGCATGAAGAAATGATCATTTTATCCTTGAAACACAATTTAGAATTCAAAGACTTTATCCCATTCTCTGCATGGAGATTTATTCTAAGTTTTATTTGTACATGTTTGCAGCAGTACATGCAATTTTCAGTCGTCTCAGGGAGTGGGTGCACATACATAGTACAGCATGGTTCTTTTTAACATTCCTTTCCCCTTCCCTCTCTCCTCCTTCTCTAATCCCTTATCCTGATTTTCATTCTGACATTCTGTCTCAGCTCATGTTACCTCTCAACAGATAACTGGATAAAGAAAATGCAGTATCTATATATAATAGAATACTACTTGGCTGTAAAGAATGACAGTTTTGAGACATTTCTAGGAAAATGGAAGCACCTGGAAAATATACTATCAAAGGGAAAAAAGCAGACACACAGGCTTACATGCTACATATTTCTCATTTGAGTGAGGCAAAGTACAAACAAGAAGAATGAGAAAGGGTAATGGAAAGGGGTAGGAGATGGATCGCTTGCTATAAGGAAGGGTTCAAAGGAATGTGGGTTAGGGGTAAAGAGGAGAAAAAAGGGAAATAGGCAGAATAAAGATATGCCATAGACAGGAGGTAAATTTTTAATGTATTCATTATACAAAGGTAAATTTTTGGTTGCCTTTAATTGCTTTGGAGTAATGATTCCAAAATAAGATGAGATATGTATGAGTTTCCACCCCACATTTTTCATAGATTACTATTTACTGATGGTAAACATGAATTCCTAAGTGCTTCTCTAGGTAGGTGTAAAGCACCCTGTGAGTCTGAGAGCAAAACATTATTACGATTGTTATTTATTTCCATCCAATGGGCTGGCAGGTTGCTCCAGCACCACTTCTATTGCTTTTCATTTGGCCACATCAAGCAACCTTTTGGTACTGTGGAAAAACATGCAAGAAACATTTCATGTTAGTTGGGAGTTCTTATTCTGAGACAGCGTAAAGTTTAAGATGAGATTGTATGTTTAACCTCATCAATGAAACTCCAGGAAAACCAGAGGCTAAATGTGTGCTCTGCTAGCAGCTGCTGTGGGTCCAGATTTCCTGATTCCATAATCGTTCTTTGCTATGAAAGCTTATTCTGTTTATCTTATTTTATTTACCATAGAAACCTCAGCATTGTACACTTGATTAAACAACTGTAGGAAAAGTATTTGATGCTCTCTTGGGATATTTTAGGTTTGAGGGGAGGAGGGAATGATCTTTGATAACAGTTACTATTTTTAATTTCTCCCTTTTGTCATAGAAATTCAAGTTTCATTTTTTAAAAATGGAGATCAAAATGGCTAGGATGATTTTATATTAAGTTGGTGTACCTCGATGTGTATAATTGGCAGAATTTATTGTCTTCTTCATTTTAAATTTTAGGTTAATTTTCAAATATTTTGAATGATTGCACATGATATAAAACTCTCTTCA
>PVKN010003099.1:0-28054 GCA_004027915.1 Capromys pilorides
GGAGGGGGAGGAGGAGGAGAGGAAGTTGTCTCCCAAAAGGTGCGCTACCTTCTCCTGAGTGACCTGAAGGAAGAGACAGCACTTCATTCTCCAGTTCCTGTGAATTTCCTGGACCCTGCCCCTTACCATGCATTTCACCTTTCATGCTCTGACCCAGCTCCATCCCCAAAGTCTCTGAGCTCCACTGTCCAGGACACCATAGAATATGCTGCCCAAAGCTCCATTTCCACCACTGCAGATTTCCTGCTTGAGAATCTGCAGGAGCTATGAAGCCACTTAAACTTTGCATACCCTCATAGCAGCAAGTAAGAAGAAACACAGAGGAAAGAGCCAGAGAGTAGAGGTGGGGACTGCATGAAGTCCTAAGGTCATGTCTGCATGACCTTCTTCCTTTCCCTGGGCATCTCCTGTTTCCAGCAGTGCCATCAAACTGCTGTGGTCTCATCCATGGATCCATGTACTTAGTGAAGCTAGAACCGGTGTGATCCAGTCACTTCTTGGAACACCATCAACAAGCAGCCAAATCCTAGCACGTGAAGTTCTAGGAGACTCTTCAAACTCAAGTCCTAACAAAGCCACTGTTGTTTTGCATTTAAGGACATGTTGCTTTGCACACTTCTCTTCTTTGGGGTCTCCTTGTGACCAGAGCGCAGCATCCCCTCCTGCTGAACAGTGGCCACCCAAAAGGACCCAGTGAAAGAAGGCACACAGGGAGGGGTGACGGGATGCCAGTGTCTATTCTAGTCAGTCAATGGTATTTGTTTTTCAGTACAGAAAAATCTCACCAGCTCTTTCCAGCCCACATGAAAAGAAATGGCTATCTTGATGCAAATAAATATATCTTAACAAGTTTATGCAAAGTGTAATGAGAATTATTTTTCAAATAGTTTGGAAATAGAGCAAGTGGTCAAAAAGAACAATGGACAAATGACTATGTCTAATGTCCCCCAATAGACAAAAAAGAGGAAATGAGTTCTTGATGAGAAATCATGTACCATGCCTTCACACACCCACACACTATGTGATTTGGGGGTTGGAAGAGGAAAGTCAAATTCCATAGTCCTAAATTCCATAGGCCTAAAATAGGAGTAGATGATTGACAAATAGGTTTGTTCAAAAAAGGACTCCCAAGTGCCCATTGGCCCTGCCCCAGTTAAAGTAACTTTCAGAAATAGTTCCTCAAAAATGTATTATCTATGCAAAGGATTCTTTATGAATAACCTACATCAGTGTTTGGCAAACTCTCTGCCTCCAGTCTTGGTAACTAAATTTTGTTGGAACACAGCCACACCCACTTAACTTTGTCTTCTCTGGAGCTGATTCTCACTGCAGTGACAGGGTGAGGACGTTGGGACAGAGACCCACGGTGCACTAAATCAAAAACTGAAAATGGCTCTTTTTTTTTTTTTTGAAATGGCTCTTTATAGCAAAAATTTGCTGATCTTGACCTATAGGAGCTAAGAATATAGTAATTTGGCTAGAAGCACGACTGAGTTCTCCAGTGGAAATTAGTAAGGTAAGATATATTTTTCTGAAATAAGAGAGATCTGAGCTTCCCATGTGTTCTTTCCACCAGGGGCAAATGCATGGTTTGATCTCAATGTTCCCTCGTATAGCACATTCCCAATGACCAAATTCCTGCCACTGAAACTCACCAAAAGCACCATGGGCTGGAACCAAGTCTTTGACACATCAGCTTCAGGAGGACTGTCTAGATCCAAGCTCTGTCACATCTGCTCCCCAAGCATAGTGATCAACTCCCAATATTCCCTGATCACCATGGTTTTATTTATTTCATGTATTTATTTTTTAATGTATTTGGTTGTTACAGGATCTTACTATGCAGCTTGGACTCAGAGCGCCCCTCCTGTTTTGAGCCTCCTCAGCACTGGGATTACGGGCGCACACCACTGTACCTGGACTCTGTGGCTGGTTCAGCCAGCCCTGGGGGTGAGGGTGGCAGAGCACGTGGTTCCTGGGATCAAATCGCAGTCCTTGTGCTTGCCAAGCTCGCCTAAGTAAGCGCTCTAGTCCACTCAGCTATCTTGCCAGTCCCTGATTACCTTGATTTTAAAACTAAAGGTCCAGCCAGGCATGAGAGCATACTTCTGTAATCCCAGCATTCCAGGGGGCTGAGGCAGAAGGATTGCAAGTTCCACTGAGAAAATTGTCAACCAAGTAAGCCCCTGTCTCAAAATTTAAAAAGAGTAGGGGATGGCCTGGCTTCAGTCCCCAGTACTACAAATAAATAAATAGCTAGATTCGCAAATACGTAAATAAAATAGAAAATCTAATATGAGGGAAATCCTTCAGTCCTGGGTAAATCAGGACAAATGGTGACCCTGAGATGGAACAACCTGGTGGCTGAGGCAGACTAACAGGTTCAAGTCCTGCTTTTGCTACTTGACATTGTGCTGCTTTGGGCAAGTTATTTAATCTTTCTGAATTTCCATTAACCTATCTATAAGAAGGACTGATTCTCTTTGAGGGGTTTTATAAAGTTTAAAGGAAATTATGCACAGAAAGAGCCTAGCACATAGTGTGTATTTAATATTGATTCTCTTTCTAACCCTTTTTTTTTTTTTTTTTTTTTTTTTAGGACAGAGTTTCACTATGCAGTTCAGGCTGGCCTTGAGCTCACTTTTTGTAGCCCAGGCTGGTCTCGAACTCACACTGATCCTCCTGTCTCAGCCTCCGAAGTGCTGGGATTACAGGAATGCACCACCATGCCCAGCTCTTCCTAACTTTTTAAACACCATGAGCTGATTTATTTTTTAATCAAATCTTTAGTCAAAACTCCTTTTTCATGACACTGTCAGGTAGAAACATTTAAATTACTTTTCTTATACTCTCTACTTTCTAATGTGATTTCTTTGTCCCTTATATGTATAAACCCTAATAAGTAACTTATTCTGCAGCAAGGAAAATAGCCCAGACACATACAGTTGCCTGATTTTCAACTTGTTAGCTGCTTTATGCTTTCTCGGCTTGCTTAATTTTATTTGTCTACCTATGGATACAGCACAGAAAGGTTTGCCTGCCCGGCTGGTGAAAGTAGTTTATGATGGCCCAGGACGATGGTCAGATACTGAATGTCTAGAGAACAAGGAGGGGGGCTTTTACTAATCTAGTGTTTCATGCCTCCAATGAAAAATGTGGACAGGAAGTGGAAAGCTTCTGAGAGTGCTACATCCCCGTGATTCATCGGCTGCCTAGGCATAGCCCACAGTGCTAAGTGGACCTCAATGCTCATTAATGTTTTAGAGAGGTTAGTAATGCACAGACAGTGGTGTTCAGCTCCAGTACAGCCTACATGCCTTCAGAGATCCCGGATGAGACCACAGACACAAGGCAGCATCCATCTCTTTCCAGAAACATCAGTTTGTTAGCAAATCTGTAGGATGGAATTACACGGGTACTCTCAACTATTGTGGAAGTGTACACAGTAAATTATGCTTAAAATATTAGATGTCTCAAAAAATTCTTAGTCCCTTTGGGCTGTGAAACTGAGGAATCAAATTCTCACTAGGTGAACAGCTCAAACTCTTCTATAACCATCAGTGTTTTAATTTAGTATACAGTTCTTAAAAATTGTATGGGATAGAATTAAGTAATTTGTGCTCCTATAGTAATATATTACCTAAAAGTTTCAAAATACCTACACCCTACCCCATAAATAATCTATGAATTCAATGTAATTGAGGCTGTGACCATATAATTTTAAGGAATCAAACTTCTTACTGAGTTAATTGATCAAATCAGTCAAAAGTTACAAACAATGAAAAAATAAATGGGCTGATTTGAATGGTCAACAGGAAAATAACTTTATTCTTAGCTCAATCTACACATTGCCTAAATTGGACATAATTTGAATATTTGATATACCCTTTGAGCTAGGACACTGCCAACAGCAGAAATCTCTAATCTCAGAGACAGACGGCCTTTGGACTTGGGACAGTTCAACTTTATGAGGACATGAAAGTGATACACATTCAGTATAATCTAATAATTTAATATATCATTCATTATTTTTTTCATCTTGTCCAGGCTGGAGTTGAGTTCACTATGTAGTCCAGACTGGCCTCAACCTCAGGGCAATTGTCCTGCCTTAGCTTCCCAAGTACTGGGATTACAGACGCCTGCCAACTATGGTCTGTCATTTGTTCATAGTTTTTAAAATGTACTCTGGGTGGCTGAGGTAGGAGAGTTGCAATTCCAGCTAAGCCTGGGTAACACAGCAACTTAGTAAGATGCTGCGTCAAAATAGAAAACCAAAAGACCTACGAATGGAGTTCAGTGTGAAGCCCAGGGGTGCAGTCCCCAGCACCAAAAAAGAGAAAGAAGAAATACATTGCCCAGCTAAGTGCTGGGCTCTGCTCAGTGCCAAGCGCACTCCAGCATTCTGAAGTTTTCTTTGACCACCCTCTTGCGCATGCTAGCAAAGCTTGAGCAAGTCACAAGCAGGATGCCCAGTTTATAAACGGGAAAGCTGAGGCTGCAGAGGCTGACTGTGCTCAAGGAAACCAGTGAGCTGGTGGCCAGGTGAGAGCAGGACAGAGCTGTGACTGCAAAGCCCGAGCTTGCATGATTTTTATAAACAATGACTTACAATTCAGTGTTTCTTTCGGTCTCTGGACTTCGTTATCTTATCTCTTGGGGGCACTGTTTAATTCACTGTTGTTTCTAGATGCCAAGACCTCTCCAAAGAACACATGAAAGCCATTTCTGACAGCCCTGGGGACACACAGAGGCCTGGCTTTATACTGGGTAGAGGAGTTAATATTCTGCATTTAGATCTTTAACTCTCCGGAGACTTTCTGGTGGGCTAAATTACTCTTAAATAACAAAAAACCTGAGTCATAACACCCACCTGGATAGATACACATTTGGAAGCGTGTCTAAAATTTAGCGGAAAGGGAGGCTGGGGAGATAGCTTAGTAAAATAAGTGCTTGCCTGGCAGACGCAGGGTCCTGAGTTCAACCCCCAGTTCCAGGAAAAAAAAAAAAAAATAGCAGAAAGGGGATGAGAAGATAATTGTGCTTCCCACTCCCTGCAAATCGCGTTATTTCACAAAATCTCCAGGGTCAACCTGTTGACTTTGCATGAATTCAGTTTTGTTTGCTTTTTTGTGAGGTGGGTCCCTTGGGTAACATGGGCTCCTAAATACCAGCTGAAGTTTTAGCATTTTAATTATAAACGAACACTTTTTGGTCACAGAACAAAAAAGAAGAGAGAAAGAGGAAAATACACCATATCTTGGTCATTCGCAGCTTCCTGTGGACAGTGGTGGTGCTGCGCAGTCTTTTATCACCTGTGCCTCCTCTCCCCTCTGTCACAGAGGCTGAGGGAGAGTCCAGCTTCTCCCCCAGAACACGGGTGGCTGCCTGGCATGGGTCAAGGCCACTCGGAGTTTCCCTTCAGGCCACCTAGCATCAGGACAGCAGCTTTCCTCTGTCACTCCCAGGGAGCTGGCCACCTGTCCCAGGCTGTCTCCTGTCTGAGCCCGAGCCTGGGCCACAAGCACCAGGGCCCCAGGAAGGGAATCCGCACAGAAAGGCAGAGATCGACTCTGGTACAGGTAGGCCGGGCTCCGACCCACAACAGGTAGCCCAGTTCTGTACACCCTGAGGAGAAGGAAGGCCCTGTGTGACTAGGCTCCCCTCCTTTCTTCCCAGGAAAGCAGGCTGGGACTGGAGGCCTGCAGGGGAGGTTTAGTGTGTGTTTCTATGGCCCCTCTGAACTCTGGTGTCTCATCAGAGTGTTTATTTATCATTTATTTGGTATTTTGAGAAAAGTTCTAACTACTAGTCCAGGCTGGCCTTAAACTTGAGATCTTCCTGCCTCAGGCCTGGCATGGTGGTGCATGCCTGTAATCCCAGCATTTGGGAGGCTGAGGCAGGAAAATCCTTGTGAGTTTGAGTTTGAGATCAGCCTCGGTTACAAAGTGACCTCAAGGCCAACCAGAATTGCACAGTAAGGCTCTGTCAGACAAAAAAAAGGCTCTTTCTGCCTCAGCTGAGTGATGGGATTACAAATGTGTGACACAACTACTGGCCTATACTCCCTACCTTAAAGACAAATTTTTCATAGTGCTTTATAAATCATGGGATACAACCTCTGATCCTCACTCACAGATTTAAAAAAAAAACAAAAACATTTTTGCCTATACTGCACATGCACAGCCTTCTTAATCTCTTATTGCTGCTGTTTAAACAATACAATACAATACCTATTTCCAAAGTCTAGGCAGAATACCACTAGGTGCTATGGGAACATCTCTCAGCTACCTCACAGGGACTGGAGCAGCCCTGGATTCTGGCATCAGGCAGCCCCCCAGGGCACGGTGGGATGCTCTTGCATTTGGTCATGTGGCCTAGGAGAATGTGAGTCCTCTCACTGACTGAAGACACAGGAGAGGAAAAAAAAAAAAAAACAAATGTGAAGCAGCTTAAGGAAAAGGACTGAACCCAAGGCCAATATCTTGGATACAGAGGGCTGGCCCTGGTCCTTGGCTCCTGCTAGCCTGCTCTCCTCAGTCCTGTCAGCCCTTCTCCTAAGGTTTCCTGTTTGTGCAGAAAAGGCCACCTTGCTGCCACAGTCTCGGAGGAGTAGAAAGCGTCTCCCTGCCCTACATCTCTCCCAGCAGCGGTCGGCCTTGGCAGGAGGACCCGCTGGCTTCCCGGGGCCACAAGGAGCCCAGCCAGGTGCCCCTGCCGGCTTGCAGCTGTCCTGCTTTCTGCAGCCCTCCACATCCTGAGAGCCTGCTCCAGCACCTGCTCCCTAGAAGACGTGAAGGAGGCCTACAGCCCAGGGGTGCAGTGAGAGTGCCGGGGAACCTGCCGAGGGCAGCAGCTTGTTCTGAGGCAATGAGAGGACTTGGGGCATCACGCAAAGCTGACTGCAGAGTCTTAGGGCTGGAGACTGGGCTGCTTGGCGGGTCACAGAATAGGAGCCAGCCATCTTTATGGAAGCCAACAGAGACAGAGTGAGCCAGTGGCACTGCTAACAATGTTGAAAAGAAAATAGGCGTAGTGGTGCACTCCTGTCATCCCAGCGCGTGGGAGGCTGAGGCAGGAAGATAGCTGTAAATCAGAGGTCAGCCCAAGGTCACCCAGCTCTCAAATCCTTTCTTAGGTCTTGTTATCTTCTTCATTGACATGTAAAATGAGGCAGGACAGTGGTGCCCACATGTAACTGTAGCTGCTTGGGAGCTGAAGCAGAGGGATCGCCTGAGTTCAAGGTACCCTGGACAATTTGGCAACTTAGGGAGACCCTGTCTCAAAATAAAAAGACCTGAGATGTAGCTCAGTATCAAGACCCAGAGTTCAACTTCAGTACTGCTAGCTAGGTAGCTATCTAGACAATAGGTAGGTAGACAGATGATAAACATGAGAGTCAGTAAGTGGACTCATGGGAACTTCCGGGAAAGATGGTGGATTTGTTTTGCTTGCCTCTGAGTCTCTAGGACCTTGCACAGGGCCTGCCTCATCTACAAATAAATGGATAAGTGCAGGAACCTGCAGGCTACCCACTAATCCATCACATAGTTGAATTTTGCAACTTTCCATTTGGAGAAACTGGTGTTGCCCACCTTCAGAGAGAAACTGGATTCATTAGTAGTAAGGAATCTCTTCCAGGGTTTATAGCTTTTGCAACACATAGTGTAGAATCTAACAACTGTTGGTGATCATTATGGTTTCTTTTCATATATATGTCATTTGTCATTGCTTAATGAAATCTTGAGTCATTGAAAAAAAGAAAATTACTGGGTGACTAGAAAGTTACAATAGTATACACATAAGAAGAATATTGTAGAAGTCTTACGCCAGGCATAGTGCACACCTGTAATCCCGGAACTTGGGAGGCTGAGGTAGGAGAATCATCATGAGTTCGAGACCAGCCTGAGGTATAAAGTGAGCTCAATGCCAGCCTGAACTGCATAGAGACTCTTTCTCAAAAAGATAAATAGATAGACAGATAGATAGATAGATAGATAGATAGATAGATAGATAGATAGATAAAAAGACATTGAAGGTGGGTGTCATGGCACACGCCTATAATCCAGCTCTTTGGGAGGTTGAGGTATAAGGGTATGAGACTGACGCTGACATGAGCAATCTAGTAAGACTCTGTCTCAAAAGTGAAAAACAAAAAAAGGGGATAAATAGCTCAGTGGTAGAGATCCCCTGAGTTCAATCCCCTGTACTGAACAATGACAAACCAACAAAAGAAGTGCAGGACTCTTTCAATTTAACCAGTTTGACTTGCTGACAGGTGCCGTGTGGTCTGTTGTCCCTGCTAGGATGCTCGGGACGCGGGTGTGGCTCAAATGCAGCACATTTGTCTAACATGCCCAAAGTCCTGAGTTCCATCCCAGCAGCGCAAGACGTAACACAAAGACCAAACAAGAATTCATATGTACATAAAGATTTGATGACATTAATGATATTCCTTATGTGCTAATGGAACTGACAAAGTTTCACTGTAAGTCTAATGTTGTCGGTCAGTGTAACAGTGCTTGCCTACCCAAAGCTTCCAAAAAGGGGAAAGGAGGCACCTGTTGACTTACATAATTTTTTTTTTTTTGTGGAACCAGGGATTGAACTCAGGCAGCTTGCATGAATCTGGTTTGTTTGCTTTTTTTGTGAGGTGGGTTCCTTGAGTAACATGGGTTACTAAATACCAGCTGAATTCTTAACATTTAAATTATAAACATGAGAGCCGGCCTGATAGCTCAGTGGACTAAAGCACCTGCTTAGGCAGAGCTCAGTGGCCCGTTCAATCCCCTGCATGCTTGCTGGCCCCGCCCCTGGGACTTGCAGAGGCAGGGATGGAGACTGAGTGTGGTGGCACGCGCTTGGGAGGTTGAAAGCAGGAGAATCACACGAGTCTCATCTACATGATGAGACCCTGTAGACCCTGTCCCAAATACAGAAAAAAAAAAAAAATTATAAACATGAACACTTTTTGGTCACAGAACAAAAAAGAAGAGAGAAAGAGGAAAATACAAGATATCTTGGTCATCTGCAGCTGTGGACAGTGATGGTGCTGTGCAGTCTTTTATCACCTGTGCCTTCTCTCCCCTCTGTCACAGAGGGCAAGGAAGGGTCTAGCAGCTCCCCCAGAACCCCAGGTGGCTGCCTGACGCTTGTCAAGGTCACTAGGAGTTTCCTTTCAGGCCACCTGGCCTCAGGACAGCAGCTTTCCTCTGTCACCCACCGCCAGGGAGCTGGCTGCCATTTCACTTGAACTGTGCCTACAAGGTTAGGGAGTACAGGCCAGTAGTCGTGTCACAAACCTGTAATCCTATCACTCAGCTGAGGCAGGAAGATTTTTTTTTTTCTTTTTTTGTCTTTTTGAGACTGGGCCTTGCTATACAATTCTGGCTGGCCCTGAGCTCACTTTGTAGCCCAGCCTGATCTCAAACGCAAACTTACCAGACGCTTCAGCTTCCTGGGATTACAGGCATGTGCCACCACACCAGACCTGGGGAGAAGGGAGGAGGAGGTGAAGCAAAGAGGAGAAAAGAGAGAGGAGGGAGGAGGGAGAAGGAATATTCTCTAAACCTTAATATTTTATACTCAGGGAGAAAATCAGCTGAAAAGGACAAACTGGTCAAAAGTGGCAGTCACTTCTCATAATGATGTCCACTGTAGAAATACTGTGGCAATTATATTCATTGGACATATTAGATTTTGTTCTGCCCAGGATCTTAGGAAGCATAACTTATTCTCTTCTAATTATAATAAAATGTCCCTGTTACCTGCTAGCATTCTACCAAATCTCTCTAGGCAAACTGGGTAGGACAGTGCGCCAACTTCAGTTTCTAGGTTATATATTACTCATATTCCACTCGGTGTTGGATCACATGTTAGAATCCTAGCGTGTCACAGAGACGAATTTACTCACAAGGACCTTACTTATGAATACCTGTGTGCACAGCGATTCCCATCCCTCCAGAACTGGCACACTTATTAGGGTAAGTGGCGAACAACTGTGTCATTAGAATTGCACTGTAACTCCCTCCCTGATGGTTTCTGGTTTGGGGTACTTTTCAAAGTTCAAACGAGAAATCTGTTCACAAGGAGTTTGGCTTGAAGGCAATGTAGCCAGGGCTCTGGGAGTTCACACTGTTGCCCAAGGAGTTTTAGGGATTAAAAATTCAGTGGGGAGGAAAAGCCTGTCACAACCATTGTTCCCGGTGAGGAGGTCAGTGGGGTATCTGAAGACAGACCTGAAAGGTGGCCAAGGCTCTGGTGAGCCTTCTCCCAAGTCTCCTTGCTGCCAAAGGCACTTGGCTGTGGCCAGGAGGAGTCCTGGGCAGTGGCAGGGGGAAGGGTCTGGCAGAAACCAATGGCCCTATCTGAGAAGAAAGTACAAATGGGCCCAGAACACAAACTGGTGACCTGACATATTCTTTCTTGCCATGAGCTCTCTCGCAACAAAAAGACAGCCAAGTGCGCGCCCCGGATATTTGTTACTATTGTTTTATTTTACCATTGTGTGTGTGTGTGTTTTAGAAGTCACACAAGAAACATTTGACATTAGTGAAAAGACATGTACAACAGTCCTTCACTATTTTTTTTTTTTTTTCAGCCCAAATTACTTTATTTAGAAGTCAGCCTGCTCCAGTGGGAGAGGTGGGGGCAGGGAAGGGAGGTGGGCAGGGCATCTCAGGTTCCTTACAGGACAGCAAGTGAGGAAGCTGCCTGCACTGCTGAGAGCACAGCCATTACGTGGCCATGTGGGGACCAGCTCTGCCTATCCTGGGATGGCCCCTGCAGGATTGTGAGGCACCCAGTCAGGCCCCACCTGGAGCCATCAGGCTGGGGACATGGATGTCGGTCCTCAGGCCTGGCCTGGCCCCTGCACTTTCTTGATTTCCTCAGCCAGTGCCTGCTTCAGCTGCACATAGGCCTCATCCAAGTTGTCATTGATGATCACAAGGTCAAACAGGCCAGGCTCCTTGCTGCTATCCGTGTCTACCGGGGCAGTGGCCAGCACTTCGCCAGACTCTCTTCTCAGTATTGCGCTGCCGCAGCCACTGCTCCAGCATGGCCAGTGAGGGTGGCTGCACAGAGATGTAGATGGGGCACGGATCAGTCTTCTTGATGTTGTGCACACCCTGCAGATCCACGTCCAGCACGCAGATGTGATTCATGGCCTGCATTGCTTGCAAGGCAGCCTCGCTCCTTCCATACAGATTCCCTGAGAACTCAACGTGCTCAATAAAATCCCCAGCTGCAATGTCACGTCGCATCAGCTCCCTGGTCACAAAGTAGTAATCTTTGCCACTCTGCTTGCCAGGTCGTGGGTCCCTTGTGGTGTGAGAGATGCTGAAGCCGAAGATGCTGCCATGCTCCTGGAAAAGCCGCTTCAGCAGGGTGCTCTTGCCAGCCCCTGAAGGGCCGCTGAGCACCACAGGCCTGGGTCCTGCCATGCCGTCTCCAAAGGCCCGGCCCAGGGCGGCGGCTGCCAGCCTGGCCAGTGGGCACCGCCAATCTGTCGCTATTCTGCAGCTCGACTTTTGCAGACTCACTGTTCCGCAGGTTTCCAAAATCTATGAATCTAAATTATTTATTGCAAATTTCTCACTACATTGTGGGATTTTGTAGAATGCACAGTATACATGTTGTGAAAATTATATAGGTTTACATGTTAAAATTATATAGGTTCACCTGTTAAAATTATATAGGTTTACAAGTTTAGAAAATGGTGAAGAATATTAGAAGTGTTTTTAAAAATGTGGGAAAGGTTCATGAGTGTGGGGTTTATAAAGCCTTAAAATATATATAAATACTAAAATAAATATAATGTCGTTATTTGGCGGATTCTCACTTATCGAGGGGGGTCCACTGTACATACAGTAAATGGTGCCAGTACAATAGCATGTGCTCACAGTAGACATGTTTTAATGAAATCTCTTTTTAAAAATTTTGAAGATTTCTCCATACCACATGGCAATTTTTCCTATATTTACTTTACACGTTATAATTTTGATCGGTTTTATCATAACTGTATCTTTCTAGTTTTTCTTTAACACTCTTTCTCCAACTTTCTCTCCCAATTCTTGGAAATGCTGCCAGATGGGTTTTATTTTGTTCTGAGCTAAAACCTAGGGAAGAATCTAGAGTGGAAGATAACACGATTACCATCTGATAATTTCCATCGCTCACCTAACTGCCTTTCTTTCTGGATTTAAGAGACAAGAAACTCGGTGGATATCAGCATTCCAGTGCAGCTGGGTTAAGCAACAAGTTCTACAAATGACTCTTGATTTTTGAAAATTAGTAGAAGCCACTCTTCCTAGTTGCCTGCAATGTGATTATAGCATAGCTTGTGGAGCAGTCCTTCCCTCTCCTGCAGCGGAGGTGCAGTAGGATCCTTCCACTTCCAAAGGAAGGATGAGGGCTGGGAGACAGCTCAGTAGAATAAGCACCTGTCTGGCTAGTGCAAGATCCTGAGTTCAATCCCTGGTACCACGGGACAAAAAAAAAAAAAAAAAAAAGGAAAGGTAAATTTAGCCTAAAAATGAAGATAGAAGAAAAGATAATAAACAAGAAAAAAATTTGTATTTGGTCCTTGTCCCAGATCAGGTGTTTGGTTTGCTTTTTTGATTTTTTTTTTTTAATCTTTTATTCAAATCTGACACTTTTTTTTTTTTTTTTTTTTAAATATTATGGCTGGCTTAGCCTGCCCTGGGGGTGGGGCTGGTACAGCATGTGGTGCTGGGAACAGAACCACCATCCCTGCGGTTGCCCAAGCTTGCTTAAACTGGCACTTTAGATTAACTCTCCAGCCAGGTTTGCTTTTTTGAGTTAAGGTCTCTCTATTTAGTTCTCCCTCCCTCCCTCCATCCCTCCCTCTCTGTCTTTCCCTCCCTTCTCCCACTATGCCTGGTTCTTAGTCGATGCTTAACCATAATTTTTTGAAAACTGTTTTGAGTTTTACTGATATTGATCATGCCTATTATATAACACATGTTAATCTAATTTTTTTTGTGTGTTGTTGTTTTTTTGTTCTGAGATAGGGTCTTACTATGTAATATAGGCTACGTATCCCAGGGTAGCTCAAACTCATGGCAATCCTCCTGCTCCAGCCTCCCAAGTGTTGGGATTACAGGTGTGCACCACCACACCCAGCTCAACCATTTTTTTTTCAACCACATATTTAAAGAAAAAAGAAAAAAATTGTGATAAATTATTGATTAGTAAGTTTGGAAAAATGTAGGTTATTGAAGAAAAGGATGACATAATGAGATAAAAAGTGAAAACGCTTTAATGCTTTGCAAGATTTTCAAAGTTTTCCAGCTGCTCCAACAGACCAATTCTTGATAGATCTGCATTCTCTGACTGCAGCCCAGCAATTACTTGAATATAAAAGCTTTCTATTAATCTTCAGCCTGAAAAGTAGTAAAGTAGCAGAAGTACAAAGGGGAATGAATATTTCAGCCCAAAGAATTTCCTGGAATTTCAGGCTTTTTATCTGTTTTTGAAGATTTCTTCCATTGCTGTGTGAATGTTTTATATGACCTTAGAACCTGTGACCCTATCTTGTATTCCTTCTATGTAAACTTGTTTAAATAGATTTCCCAAAACTTAAAGTACCTGAGTGAAGACTTTCTACAGGTAGTTTGGCACAACTAACAAAATTTGACTCTTTTGCTTCGCTGTTTTTACTTTGGAGAGGATATTTATATCCAAGGAAAAAGATAACAGATACAAGGTTTGAGTATAACGAAAGTAGTTAGTCCAGCTATACTTATAATTAAAAAAAAAAAAAAAAATTCAGAAACCACCCAAATGTCTAACCATAGAGGATGAGTAAGTAATAGACGGTGTTATGCATTATTAATGCGATACCACCAAGGGCTTAAAAATGACCCAGTGCAGAGGCAGAATATGATGACGGAAACCTACATTCTGAGTGTGCATGCGGGCTGGGCATGTAGCTCAGTGGTAGAGCATTTGACCCGCACACCTGAGGCCATGGGTTTTATGCCTAGCATTGAGAAGAAATAAAAAAGATTGAGTGTAAAGCAGAAAGGCAGTTTGTAAATGCACTGTTTATAAATAAATTACCACTTCTTGGTAAAAAAAAAATTTTGGTACTTTTGTATGGATAAACACACACACACATGCATGCACAAAAACACTCACTGAACACAGACAAGCAACCTAGCTTAAATATGGGTGAAGGACCTGAATCAGTTCTTCTAAGAAACTTCACAAATGGCCAACAACCGCATGAAAAGATGCTATGCTAACGTCAGTGGTCAGTAGGGAAACGTAAAGCAAATCCATTACCAGATGCACCTTACATATAAAACTAGAAAATGAGTCAGGTAGGATGGCACAGGCTTATAATCCCACACTCAGGAGGCTGTGGCAGGAAGACTGCTACAAATTCAAGGCCAGCCTGGGCTACACAGTGAGTTTAAGGCAAGCTGGAATTACAAAGCAAGACCTTATCTCAAAAAAAGTAAAATAAAATAAAATTGGAAAATAAAAAACGTTGGCAAGGTTGTGAAGTAACTTGAATCCTTGGATATTACTCATGAGAATATAAACTAATAAAGTGTATTAAAACAATTTGATGGCCTAGGACTCAGGAGACTGAAGCCCAAGGATTGCCATGAGTTTGAGGCCAGCCTGGGCTGCACAACAAATGCAAGTCCAGCCTGAACTACACAGTGAGAGTCTCGAAACAAACAAAAAACAGCAGGATGGTTCCTCATGAAGTTAAACAAAGAATTAACATATGATACAGGAGGTCCGCTCTTATTTATACTCAAAGAATTAGAAGCAGAGACTTGGATGAATATAAGTACATAATAGCACAGTTCACAACAGCTAAAAGGTAGCAATAACTTGTGTTCATCAATGGACGAATGGATAGAGGAATTATGCTACACACATAAAATGGAGGGCTGGGGAGATAGCTCAGAGATCTAAGCACCTGCCTGGCAAGCGTAAGGACCCAGGTTTGATCCCTGCTATTGCATGCTGTGCCAGCCAATGAAACAGAGTGCGGTAGCACAGGCTGTAACCCCCCACTGGAGAGGCTGAGACACACACACACACAGAGCTGGTGACTTGTCATGTTTTGGCTACTTTGCTACCAAACTGTTTTACAAAATGTGGCCACAGCATCTGTAAGAATGACACTGGGGCTGGGGAGATAGCTCAGTAGATAGAACAAGTGCTTGCCTGGCAAGCACAAGGACCTGAGCTCAATCCCTAGTTTCACATAAAAAAAAAAAAAAGGACACAATGTTTGTTAAAAAAGATCCTCCCAGAGAGAGAAATAACCAGAATTACTATTAGTCCAAGCTGTGTAGCGAGACCCTGTACCAAATAAATAAATAAATATAAATAAAATGGAGGGCTGGTGAGATGGCTCAGCGGTCTAAAGTGCATGTGTCAGGAAGTTTAGGCAGGGACCGCGGCTCAACCACAGGCACCACATGCTGCGCCGCCCCCCACCCCCCAGGGAAGGCTGAGCTGGCCATAACACAAATAAATGTGGCTTAAGAAAATAAAATAAGCTTTTTTTTTAAAAAAAATGGAATATTATGCAGGCTTAAGGAAAGTAGAGCTGCTACAATATGGTAGAACTATAAAAATATAAATGAAAAAAGGTAAACACATCACCTATAAGTAAATTTCTGTTCATTTTGTCTGTTTTGTTTCGTCTTTTTGAGACAGGGTCTCACTATGCAGTTCAGGCTGGACTTCAACTCAGTATGTAGCCCAGGCTGGCCTCCAACTTGTAGTAATCCTCCTGCTTCAGCCTCCTGAAGGCTGGGACTACAGACGTGTGCCACCATGCCCAGCTAAAATTCTGCTTATGTGAAATTCTAGACTAGAGCAAGGAATGGGTGCAGTGTTTTGTTTTGTTTTCAGGGGAGGGGGAAGTGGTAGAAATATTTTAGAACTTGAGGTGGTTTCAGAATATTATGAATATAGTAAATGGCACTGAACTCATGATAAAATGGTTAGGGGCTGAGGATGTAGCTCACTGTTCTGAATCCTTGCTTAACACATGGGACCTTGGATTCAATCCCTAGCACTGTAAAAATGAAAAAACAGAATTTCACAATATGCAATTCTAACCTTAATTGCAAAAATATACATGTATGTATATAGGTACGTATAAAATGTAAATATGTGAGGACACTTCTGATGGCTATAAATGTACAACTTTGTTTTCTTGCTTTTTTTGTATCAATGAATGCAAATTTCATTCATCCTAAAAGCAGCCAGTCACGTCCTATACTGTCCCCCTTCCTTCGTGATCTTCTGGAAACCCACGCTGTAGTTTTAAGACACACATGAGGCAAGGCGTGGGGGCCCTGGAGATGCCTAGTGCCCGCTGTCTTCCCAGAACAGGGTGCAGAGGGAGGAGAGGCAAGACTGGGGGGGGGGGGGGTTCCACACGTTTTCACACCTCTTATGAGCCAGGCTCTTCTATACTACTTCGTACGCAGTTTTTGTCCTGCAGAAACCTTCCACCTGTCCCTGGTTCTGTTCCATGGCCCCTTCATGACAACACCCTGGTGTCATGCATCATTCTGTTGTTGACCTCCAAAGCGCTTACAACTCCTGCTCTGCTCCGGAAGAGCCTGTTGAGTTGGTCCCGCTGTTTCTGAGCCTGAACTCCTGGCCTGCCCTGCTCAGTAAGCCCCAGCCCCAACTAGGCGGCGCCCAGACGAGAAAGGAAGGCCCAGGCTCCCTTGACTTTCAAGCACAGGGGTAGTGGAAAGGAGAGGGGACTGATCTGAGGGGCAGAGCTGCAGTGTCCATGTGGGGGCCCCTAAATGCTGACTCTGAATGGTCCTGGTTTCATGTGTGGTAACTAAGCATCTTGTTTTCTTCTGCCCAGGAGCACTCTCATGTCTTACAGGCTACTTATTTTGGTTCAGGGGTTTATACTCTTACCTATATTCAGAACACATTATAAGATGAATAATAAAAATATGGCAACATTTCTAACTAGAGGGTCTATGTAATTCTAAGGAACTAAGCCTAATTCCTCTTTAAGCCTATAAATACAACTGTGCTCAGAAATACATTTGGAATATGTATATATATTTTTACCCTAAATTACTGTGCCCAGCAAAGAAATGAAGCACTGGTGAACTTTATCATGTTTAAGGCCATGGCTCAGGGTCCAGTTCAGCTTTCCAAATACACCATCTCCTAATGCCTAGACTTTGGAGCACACACACACAGAGCTGGTGATTTCTCATGTTTTGGCTACTTGGCTATCAAATTGTTTTCCAAAATGTGGCCACAGCTTCTGTAAGAATGACACAATGTTTGTTTAAAAAAAAAAAAAGGTCCTCCCAAGAGAAAAATGACCAGAAACTTTGACTTAGTACAGAGAATGCCAAAATGGAAAGGGAACTCATTTTCACACAAAGGATCAAATATTTAGTTATTGCAGGAAACTTTTAGAGAAATAGTAGCTATCCCAACCATCTTGCAGTTCTGTGTATTTCTGTGCCTGAGTGCTCTGGACAAATGACAGTATTTTAGTCTTTTAAAAATGAATTTTTTCATGGAACCAATGGATAAGCAGTATAAACCTTGATTCATTACAAAGCCATTATCTTTTGACTTTCAAAGATTATCCTAAAGATCTACGCATGCCTGAGAGCAATGTACAGATATTCACTGAGGTATTGTTAGAAATAGCAAAAGGGAATGAATTATATAGCATTGCATTGAATGTTATTTATGACTTCAGTTACATAGCTAAAGAGAAATCCATCAAGAAATTTGTAAGGATCTCACTAAGCCACTTTTCACAAAATTTTTTTATGTGCTGCAGTCAAATCAAGGACCCCAAGTATGCTAAAAACCTGCTCTCCCATTGAGGTACCACACTGGCCAATGCCTTTCAATGATTTCTCAGGACTAAACTTCAGTTTTCCACCAGCTCAGGTTCACTCACAGGTTTATCCTATTACTCCAGATCTGCATTACTTTCTCCTCTTTGGTGGATGCTCAGTAAACTCAGCTGAGGGTGAAACTGAAGGACATGCTGAAAGGCTCTAGCACTCCATTTCCTTTTGGCAAGTAGCATCTGTTTTAGACTGAAACCTCCCAGAAGCATAGCATATCACGTTATTCATGTGTCACTCTGTGTTGCGTGGTATATATGTCTGTGCCACAGTGAATCGTCAAATAGCAGCATTCCTAGACCAGAGCAACATTTTGCCTCATTGCTCTAGGGAGCAAACTGGCAGAAGCCCAGGGAATTTCCCAAGCTGTGGCAAATGTTAGCACTGCTTTGCTACTAGAAGTGGATAAGAAAATGAACCAGCTTGTATCTTGTTGGCTAATAACCCAACCCCTTTTCCAGCTTTCATCTAGTATTCATGGGTCAGCTAGAAGTGACAAGTATAAATTTAATCATTATTACAATCACCAAATAAGATAACATAATTACTAGCTAGTGGTTCACACTTAGGGTTTCTTATTTAAGCAGAGTTTGAGGTAGGCAAATTATTAGTACTACCACACTGGTATGAAAAAAAAAGCCCTTTTGTGTTCTTCCACAGTGGCTCTAGATTTGAATTTTTACCACAGACGACGTGATGTCCAATAATGTAGTGTTTTCATTATTTTGACTCTCGTTTTCAACATAGCTAGGGCCAGAAAATTTGAGCAACTGTTTATTTCCTAGGTAGTGAAGAAAAAGATCTGTTGCATGGCTCCTATCACACAAGTACTTTTCTATCTTTGCATTTTAATTCTTACCCTTGTGGCACACACAACACACTGACTTCCAGATTTCACTCTAAGAAAATGACCTGTATCAACATTTTCATGGATGATCAGAATTACAGCAACTAGTCAGCAACTTTCCAACCTTTACACAAGCTAATCAGGATAGGATTAACTGTATGGCATGATTTTAAAAATAAAGAACCTAATACTAAAACTTGGTTTATGCAAGTTTAAATCCTTAGAACTCTATTGTATGGTAACTATCTCTAGGCATTAAAGTTCCTATGGTGCTTCTTCAGTCACCTTTAGTCAGTGTAATGACACAGGCCTATAATTCTAGCAATCTGGAAGGCCAAAGCAGAAGAATCACAAGTTCAAGTTCAGTCTGTACAACCTGGCAAGGCCCTGTCTCAAACTTTAAAAATAGAAAGTCATTTCAACTTTTTAAAGGTCTTTACACTTATTAATCTACATGTCTCCCTGTGTAGTTCAGGCTAGCCACTATAATTGGCTACTTGAATTTCGAAATCCTTAAATTCTAGGGGATACTGTTTATATACTACACAACTGTTCATTTTCATATTTGAAAGGATTTTTAACTTTTTGCTCAGATCTGAAGCCAGTTATACAATTAACCCAAAACTGCTCCCATTCTCAACATCTTAAGTTGCACGACACACACACTTTAGTTTCTGAGGCAGAATTCATTTTAGGCAGGGTTAGACTTAATACATTTGACAGCAGTGCTTCTATGATAGTGAACTTTCATCTGATTCACATGAACAAATGATTGTTTGTACTAGGTTTAGAACACTGATCTTTCAATTGATAATTATCACCAACCCTTATTTCCACTTACATGTGTCTTTGGTTTGTCTCCCTGTGTACTTCAAGATAGCCTCTAACTTGTGGCAATCCTGCCTCAGTTTACCAAGGGCCAAGATTACTTACAGGGATGCACCATCACACCCAGCTCACTTACACGTGTCTTCGCTTTAGAACTTTGCAACACCCTGAAAGCAAAATCAGTTTTTTCATTTATATAGCATTCTCTACACATACTCGAAATGTTTTTTTGACAAACTTGTTTTATCAGCCCATTAACCTATTTATAAGCATGGAGTATTTTTAAAGGGAAGAATTTTGCCAGGTCTCATACTTATTTAACAGGTGTTGCTAAGAGGTTCTATATTATTGGAAGTGATTGAGCAAAATCTTAAAAATTCTTAAGTGAAAGCCATTTAACTGATTTTTAAAACCTCTGCAATTAGTTTATTAGTATCATTCAGGACTCAGATGTTCAGTATTCTTCCTGAAATTACATAAACAAATGCAAATGGAAAGAATCCAAGTTAAAATTATATAACAAAACAGCACTCCATCACAAAAGCGTGTAAAATCACAAGAACCCTATTTTAAAACACTGGCACTTTAAGAGTGATAATCTCAAAGCCCACAAAATTGCCAAATTTTTCCTTAAGCTGTTAAGCAGACAAACATGACTCCATTAAGTTTTGTAAAGAAAAACTCAAATTGGCTAACTCATACTTAAGATGTGAAAACTTTTTTTCTGTCTAAACAGGTGACTATTCTTTTCTACTTTGTGGCCTAACTTTAAAATTTTTCTGAGTTAAGTTTCTGGAGCAGTCCATATTTAAATGGGTAAGGGCATACAAAGCCAGCACTTTCACTGCCTTCACTGTGAACGCTGACCAAAAATTGGAGTCTTGTATTTTAAACTCACGCTTTTGGGGATCCATTCTCACGCCTCCTTTAATGTGGGAACTGCACAATGTAACTGCCATTACATGGTAATGGGAGTTAGGAGTCCTTATGTAAAGATCACAATGTATTTGTTCTATTAGTCCTTCAAGGACAGACTTTCAGATTGCTTGATTCTAATAATCCCGTGCTATCTATGAACAGAATTGTTCTTTACAAAGGGCTATGTGAAATTTAACAATAACTGAGATTTTGGGAGTTTTATGGATGAAAACGTTCTCAATTTGACTTTTATTACCCCCATCGCGATATGCAGGGTGTGTAGACAGAAGCTTGGCATCCACTAACTATATGAAAAGATAAAACTAATAACTCATGTGAGTCAAAATGGGCAAAAGCAAAAGACTATCTTCCTTTCAAGAAGTTTCAAACCTATGAAAAGGACAACAATACTAACAAAAAAAATTGTATTTACTTAGAAGCATTCAGAATGTCAACAAAACAGTTGCAACTTTGCAATTACAGAGTGGTATTCAGTTAACAGAACAACAATTATTTCGTATAAGCTGCATCAGAGACAACTGAAGATGAAAAACTACCGTCCCCATATATAACTAATTTGTGCTGTGCACCAACAAGAACCTGCTTTAAATTTCCATGCCAATTTACAACCCCCATACTGTACCAGGCAAGGTTAGTGGCTATTGAAAATACCACCAGGACAGGGCTATCTAAAGACACATTCGGTAGTGTGTTAACTATACAAAAAAAAGACACTGTACAGTTTAAAAACAAATCTTACACAGCCTTACATTTCAATTTTTTTTTTTTCTTCAAAAGGAGTGAGTTGTGTACAGGGGGGTTAAATGCTTTATAGACAAGAAAAAAAAACTGCGCTAGAACTTATTCATCATCATCCTCTTCTTCATCCTCCTCATCCTCTTCATCTTCTTCTTCCTCCTCTTCATCCTCATCTTCCTCATCCTCCTCCTCTTCCTTCTTTTTCTTGCTTTTTTCAGCCTTGACAACTCCCTTTTTGGCTGCATCAGGTTTTCCTTTAGCCCGGTAGGCAGCGATGTCCTTCCGAAGGGGGGAAAAAAAAAACAGCAGGAAGGGTTAAGAAATGGAACACAGACACCGGAACTGTGAACAATAGACATAAAAACTGTGATCACTACAAGGAACAACTCTGAACTCATGAAACGCTAGGTCTCTTTGCAGTACTGTATGCCTCATTGAGGTGCAAATATGTACCACATCATAACTACTTTATTAAAACTAGAACACAGCTTTGATTAAAGGGTAGACACTGCCACCTTCTGAATGCAAAAAAAACATTCTACAGGTTTACATTGTTAGACCCTGATCCATAGTAAAAATGTTCTTAAAAGACAGGGAACTTGCCAATAAAACTTGCAATGAGGTGAAGAAATTTTTTAAAAAATGGGTATTTATCAGAATTACTAAGGAAAGAAGTTAAAATTTAAGCACTTAACAACTCTAATTAGAGTACCTGCAGCTTTTCTTATGTACTGTTTGGGCAAACTTGAAACAGTGATGCTAGAGATTCTGGGGGTCCTTAAAGGAATAGAATCTATATTTCAGGGAATGGTAATAAAAAGCATCCCATTACTTTGCTTTTTATATTGTATGCCTGGTCATTTTAAGATAAATTACCTGTTTGTTTTTTTTTTTTTTTGGTCTTTTTGATACAGGGTTTCACTATGCAGCTCAAGCTGGCCCTGAGTTCACTTTTGTAGCCCAGGCTGGTCTCGAACTCACATCAATTCTTCTTCCTCAGCCTCCCAAGTGCTGGAATTACAGGCATGTGCCACCATGCCTGGTAGATAAATTACTTCTGACTGAAACTACCTACCAAATTCTTACAAAATTGGAGAATACTAGTTAATGATAACAAAATCATCTTGGCCCACGTCAAATTCTACCAAGTAAACATAATATTTTACTTATATTCAAAACTCTCTGAAAGGTTAAGAATTTAAACTGATATAGCTATTATCCTACAAACTATTAACCCTCAAACTCAAAATCTCCAAACAAATATACATATGTCCTACCTTTTCATATTTTTCCTTCAGCTTAGCAGCCTTCTTCTCATATGGCTGCTTGTCATCTGCTGCAGTATTATTCCACATTTCTCCAAGTTTCTTTGCAACATCACCAATGGAGAGGCCAGGATGTTCTCCTTTGATTTTTGGGCGATACTCAGAACAGAACAAGAAGAAGGCCGAACTAAAGAGAAATTCATTTTTAAGATGTTAACATTAAAAAATAAAGTATAAGAAACCCCTCAAAAACAGAAACATAAGCTGCCTAATTTCTACCATGCACTGAATGCAATACATTCGACCAAAGCTTTATTATATTTAAGCTATTCAGAGATCCATAAGCATATTCCACAAAGTATTTTAGATACTAGTTGTAAAGAAGTGAGTGAAAATCATTAGGAAAAACCATACATTGTGCAGAGGCCAAGTGATTAAGCCAAATACTCTAATTCTTGCATCCAACAGGAATTTTACTTTCAGTTTTTAGACACACCAATCAACCACTATTAGCTTAAGAAATTTCTAAATACACAGGGTGTCTTCCTAAATGTGCTTCTACTACAAAACAAGTCCTGTTAATAAAAGGATACTTACGGGGGCCTCTTGGGCGCATTGGGATCCTTGAACTTCTTTTTTGTTTCTCCTTTAGGAGGAATATAAGTTTTCATTTCTCTTTCATAACGAGCCTTGTCCGCCTTTGCCATGTCTTCAAATTTTCCTTTTTCTTTAGCAGACATGGTCTAAAGAAAAATTATGTGCAAAAATTTTAACTATCTCAAAGCATTAAAATGAACAGCAAGCATCCTTTATTTAGAATTGACAGGGAGGCTTCTTTTCCATCCTAATTTGGAAATTATTAGTGGTTTATTACCTTGCTAGTTTGCCATGCCTTAAGCCCTCTTACCTTCCACCTCTCTGAGCACTTCTTAGAAAACTCTGAGAAGTTAACGGAAGCATCTGGGTGCTTCTTCTTGTGCTCCTCTCGGCAAGTTTGCACAAAGAATGCATAGGATGACATCTTGCCTCTCGGCTTCTTAGGATCTCCTTTGCCCATGTTTACTTGCTTTCTTAAAAAACAAAATTGATGTTACCAATAAAATTACAGCACTTCAGAGCTTAAACTACGTAGGGAATGAACAAAAACCAAAGCACTCTATTGGCACAGCAGTGACATTAACTTCCCATAAAACCATAGAACGTGGCAAGATATACAATTCCTAGAAGCGGCTACACCAATCAAAAAAAAGTGTGTGTGTGTGTGTGGGTGGGTGGGTGGGGGGGGTCTTTCAACAAGATCTCCACAAGTCTAGGCATGGTGTTCTCGAAGTATTCGTTATGCATCGGCCGTGTCTGTTCTGAAAGCCCAACCTGGTCATTTAAACAGTCTCAAAATTTACACAAGCATTTTAAACAAAGTCAAAGGTTAAAAGAAATACCTCATGCGTGGATTTGTATTTGCACGAGACAAGCTAGTACACAGCCTGGGTAGACCTTCTGAATTACAGGTCCGAAAGAAAAAAAATCTACGCCAAATTTAAAAAAAAAAAAAAAAAGTCACCACCGTGCATCTAAAGTTTTCCCGATTACTTGAAAAAAATCGCCTCGGCATAAAACTTTGCTCCGAGGCACCGCCCGCGCGAGCGCGGGAGCCAGGCCGGGGGAGGCGACGCGCGGCGGGGCAGGGCAGCTTGCTTCCTATCGCTCTGGCCCTGAGCTGTTTCAGTTCTGACTAAACACGTCCGGTCTGAAGTTTCTCCGAGTAAACAAGGCTGAGGGACAAAAGCCACTCCTGCTGGCCGCACGGCGGCTCCCTTCCCCCCGCGGGGGAGGATTTTCAGGACCCGGCGAAGTTGGGGCGCCTCGGGCGCGGGGCGGCTGCCGCCCCCAGAGCGCGGCCAGCGGCTGGGCGCCGAGGGAGCCGCGGCGCAGCCCACAGGCCTGACGCCGCCACGTGCGCCCGGAAGGCCCCGGCCCGCGCCGCCGCCCCCATTTTGTCAGGCGCAGCGCAGGGAGAAGCCCCGCTCGAAATGGGGGCTGGCTCCGCCCGCGGCCACCGGGCCGGCGCACGGAATGGCCGCTGCGCGTCTTCCCCGCCTGCGCCGCCGCCGCCGCCGCCGCCGCCGCCGCCGCCGCCGCCGCCGCCGCCGCCGCCGCGAGGGCGAGCGCGAACATGGCTCCTTCCCTTTGTGTGTGTGTGTATGTGTGTGTGAGTGTGTGTGAGTGCGCGAGTGCGCGAGTGTGCGGGCGCGGGCGGGCGGGCGGGCGGGGCGCCGCGCTCTGGCGCACACACTCGCCATGACGGCCGGGGGAGGGGCGGGGGCGCGCGCGGCTCCCTACTCCCCTCCCCCCGGCCGCCGCCGCCGCCGCCGCCGCCGCCGCTCCCCGTCTCCCTCCGCGCGGCCCGCGCCCCGCCGCCCCCGCACGGAGGACGCGGGGCTGTGAAAAGAGAGAGGAAAAAAAAAGTTGCCTCGGAACTGCTGCGCCCAGCTCCCCCGCCCGCCCGCCCGCCCGCCTTGTTTTCTCTCCAGCCAGCAGCGCCGGGCCCAAGTCAGCCATGTTCCAGCGAGCGCAGCGGCGCCGCTCCCCCCGCCGCCGGCCGCCCGCCCGCCCGCCCGCCGCGCCCGGGCCGAGGCCGGGCCCGCTCAGCCGCCCCCGGCCCACCCGCGCCGTCGCCAGCACCCGCAGCGGTGCCCCGCCCGCCGCCCGGCCGCGCTCCCCTCCGGCGCCCGGCTCGCTGCGGCGGCGGCGGCGGTGGCGGCGGCGGCAGCGGCCCATGCAGCCGGGAAGCGCCGCGCCGCCCGCCGCCCGCCGCCCCTTGGCCCTGGCCGCGCTCCGCACACGCCGTCCGCCCAGCGCTCGGCCTGGGGGCCGAAAACACGTCCAAATTTTTTTAATTAAAAAAAATATTTTTGCGCCAGTCAGCGCGGCCGCCGCCGGGGGTGGAAACTCGCGGGGCGCGGGGGCTCGCGGCGCCTCAGGCAGCCTGTGGGCCGGGGCTCAGCGCGGGGCAGCGTTCCCGGCGCCCCGGCACAAGCTCGCTCCGTGCGCAGTTCCCCCCTCGGTCCCCCCTCATTTGCCTTTGTGTGGAGCCTGACCCGCCGACTCCCGGCCGCCGAACGAGCGAGGGAGCTGCCGGAGGCGTTCTCCCCGCGCGGCGTTGCCCCAGACTCACCCTCAGCGAGGTACAGAGTCGCCCAGTGCCCGTCCGGCTCTCACTTGCCCCGGCGCTGTCTCTATGGAGCCCAATGTACTGCAATGGCTGTGAGAGCGGGAGCCAGACGCAGCCTCCTCACTCTCTCCGCTCTGTAACATTACTCTCCAGCCAGCGCGGCTCCTATTGGCTACCGCCAACTCACGGGGCTCGTTCATTGGCCCGATACCTCCCATTGTCCTGACCAGAGCCCGCTTTCTATTGGCTGTCTCCGGGGACACGTCATCAAGGATTGAAACAGCGCGCAAATCTGAATGTGTGTGTATGCCGGGCAAAGAGGCTGAGGCGGGAGAGGCAGAGGCAGAGGCAGCAGCTGCTACGGGAAAGCAGAGCTCTATGGTGTATATGTGCATGTGTCTAACCCAAGCCAGCCCCATACCAGAGCGGCTGCCGGAACGAAAAGGGCCTGACTTTTCCACAAGTGTCTCCAACTCCTCAGGCAAAAGGGACATCCACAGGCCTCCCCCCCCTTCTTACCCCACGCTCACGCCCAAAGCCGTTGAGATAGGAGGTCCCAGGCTTTTAATAGAGCCTCAAAATTGCGGGCCACAGTATGAGACCCTGTCCCTCGAAAATTGGGGTCTCTGCTCGTGCAGAGGGGCAAAGGTAGCCGAGTCTCGAGCCCCTCACCAGCCTATGGCTGCATAGCACTTTAGGTCTCTGGAAAGGCAGGGCTTCTGTAAGAAAGCCACACCATCCAGACGGCCAGGGTTAAAATACCCCTTTTCTCGGGTCATGAGCCATTGGGTCAGGCTTGCTGAGCAGCCGAATTCTTGAGTCACTGAGCGGGCATTCGGTTTCGCCCTTTTTCTTAGTTTGATCGAGTTTCACAGCATGTCTAGAACTTTTTATTTAAACACAAAGCGCTGTATTAACATCCTGGAAATCAAATAATTATTCTATGTAATTAAAGCACAGCCACTTGGTTTAGATATGGGGTCGTCTGTCAGGAAATGTTTGTGAGGACCTGCTAGAATTAGCAAATTCATTAGAGACCCCATTTTTTAACTGTTTGGCTATTTTATTTGACTTGGTGTGGATTACTGTTATAATCAAACGAATCCTTGTGGTGCTATCTTTCCCTCCCATCACACCACTTAGTGCATCCATGTAACTGCTCTAGGATTACAGGAGTTTTAGGTATATAGTTACCCAAAGGATTAGATGAAGGCAGAGAATGCACATACCCAAACCACAGGCTGTGGTCTCTAACACTCCAAGTGGCTGGTATTCATGGACATACTGTAGAGCCAGCATACTACATGTAGTGGCCAGTGAAGGAACCTACCCATTTACATCGGCCCTTTATAAAACTGCTATCTATTCTTTTTAGCATGGACAAATTGCACACCTAACAGTTAGAACAGATCTCCCATTTCTTCATTCCCTAATGGCATTTTACATACTTCAAAATACAACCTATATCTTCAAATGTTATAGATCAAGTTGAAATCACCTGCATTATGTTAGTTTGATTTTTACATCATTTCTCATCATCAATAATCTAATGTATTCACTCATATTTATTAAACTATTCCTCCAATTAAATATACAGCTTGTGATTACAGAATTAGCAAATGGGAAACATACTACGATATTTGCGAAAAATACAATAGCATTAACATATCAACTAGTGTAATGTACAGTACTACTATTTTCATATATTTACTGTTTTCTACTTGCCTCTTTTAGTCAAATTTCAGACTTTAGTTAAGTTTATAGATTTATTTTAACCCTGTTTTATCTTCTTAACCCCTTATATTATAAAATATTTATAAGAATGATTAAGATACTTTCAAGGCCCTCCATAATATTGAAATGTGGCTTCTATTTGAACATGGAATTGTCAGTATTTTCCAGTACTGTATTTACCAGGCCCAGGCCCTCGCTCTAGGATTCCAGCTTGCTTCTGCCAGCATACATTAACTGCCTAGATCAACAAGAGAGTTGGGCCCATTCCCTGGGCCCAACACAGGGCTTCTGTGTTGACAGGATAAACACTAGAATTAAGCAGTCATTGGTTCAAATCCCAGCTTTTCTAATTACTAGCTCTGTGGTCTTGAGTAAGTTTGAAACCTCTTTGTATTCAGTTATCTCAGCCATAAAATGAAAACAAACACACATAATTATTCAAATTGAATTTTCTTAACTTTGTTTTATTAATTTTTTTCTTACAATGCTGAAAATTGAGCCCAGGGCCCTGTATGTGTTAAGAGAGTGTTCTACCTCTGAGGTATAAAACCCCAGCCATGAAATTAGAGGTATATGTATGCTTTTGGAGATCTCCATGTCTCATATATTTTTATTATTACTA